>DXKC01020513.1:0-17200 GCA_031170775.1 Cymbopogon citratus
TGTATGGAATTGATTATCGACTGATGTATATAGCATCCTGTGGATTTTCCCTTCGTGGAAATTCGAGGTTGTTTCACGAGTCATGTTACCAGATTTACCTGAAACAAATTCATGTTTTGACAATCAATATCCGAAGTAGATTTCGGGTTCTGCAGGTTTGGGTACTTCGGTTCTGGGCCCGGGTTTTTCGGGTTCGGGGATCGGGTATCAGGTTTTGTGCCCAGGCTGACCTGGTAGTAGATCCTGGTTTATGGGGCGAAAATTTTTGTTTTCTGGCTAGCACAGCACCCTCATAACCCTACAAAAATAGTCACTTCATTTTCTCAAAAGCGCCGAATCCCGCCTCGCAAGCTCGGTGGGAGGGTGAGTCTCTGCAATCTCCACCACCTTTGTAAATATACCAACACCACCAAGTGTTCATCTCCAATGTGCTTGTGTGTTAGCATTTTCATAATCATTTTCAAAGGATTTTTTGATTAGCACACTAGATCCTAATGCATCAACATAAATGAGCAACCTAGTGGCACTTAGGAACCAAACTAGGGACTTTCAAATGCTGAAAAGGGAAATATGGATAACTATCGAGTTTACCTCCCAATGATCAAGGGATTGGTGATTAGGACTTCTTACCTTTTCACTCCTTACGTGCATCATCTCATCCCAATAGTAGAGGTCGTGATGTTCATACCTCTTGAGATGGTGACTTTGAGGATAGTGTCACCCATGTTCTCGCTTGTCTAGTAGATTGAAGTAAAGCTTTAATAGTGGAAGCTGACAGCATCTTGCTCAGTGTGCGTGTTGCATGTTTAGAACTTTTACTTGTAGAATTTGGGGAATCTAATTTCCCTACACCTTGCTTGAAGTGTGTCCTGCTTGCACAAACAAGGTAGAGATCAAGTGCATGGGTCATGTTGGTAGAAAAACACTAATAAAACCATAACCATATTTATTCTTCTTTAAACTTAGGCACATTGAACATGATGAGATTGATGCGCATTATTCGTACTTATAACAAGGGTGACAAGATAGAAGGATCATGAATGCGGCATTTAAACACTCTTAGCAGTAAGAGTGGAATTACTTAAGCTATGGAAGGGTTGTAAACTTTCAATTATGTATCAAACAACCCATCTCCCAAAGAAGCCACATTTAGCTTATTTGACTTTGACTATGAAATCAAGAGAGTGATGCTATGAACAAGCTTAAGAAACAAGACAAGTCGAGTTAGTTGGATTGAATCAAGCAAGTTGTAACTCAAACATGATTTTTCCTTTATGTGAATACCAGAGCCAAGGAGAGCTTTTTAGATAATGACCACTTACCTTAAGATGTTACCTTTATCATTGGAGGACGATGACACCATGTGATGAAGGACAAATGCTTGGGTCATTCTTTCCTTTTTCCTGATGTTTTCCTTGCTTGGCTCAACTTTCACCTTGACTTATTCATGATCATCTTGTCTCACAGATCACCCCCTTTCTTTGACCTTCCTCTTATTCTTCTCTTTTTTTTCTTGTCTTTACCTTTTGCTTCACTCATTACCTCTTTGCTGCAGAGGATTAGTGGACAACACATACCCGAAGGAGTGTACAAACAATAACAAGGGTAGAGTTGTCATAAAGCTAAAGGTCACTTTCTATGCTATATAAAAGTTGGTTTGAAAATTTTAATTAGCATGGAACATTTACTCACACTTACTTATCCTCTCTAGAATTGATTTTACTTTGTCTTATGTTTGATTTGCATTTATGGAGTAAGAATCATTCAAACTTGTAGAGAGAAAGTAAGGGTGAGTAGAGGGATTGCAAACCAGCGTGTCTGAGCGACGGGAGCTTGATTGGATGGAGGAAGATAATTGTTGGATCATCTTCAGAGGAGTCATCGACCTTCCTCCCCCAAGCTTGAACCTTGTAGGCACTCGACACTTGAAGTCAAGTGTGAATGTTGAAGCATCCCTCAGAGTGTGTTGTAACTCCATGTCTATAGGCATCGCTCCTTCTTGGTTCTTGAATCCTCACCTATTGGCGAGGGCTCATAATTTTTAAGTCCGTTGAGCAGGACTTCTCCTTTGCATTCAGCTTCTCTTCAAGAGGATGCAGATGGGTGCACACAACCTTTCTTGATTTTTGATGAGTCTTGTGTAACACCCAAAATTTTGCATTTGTTTCTAAATTGTCAAATTTAATTATTTATGCATCAGTATGAATATCTATTATGAGCAAGATAATATTTTTATGAGTTTAAAAGTTTTCATGAGGTTAGTAACATGATTGAGCATTCATGCTGGAGCATTATTTTCATTGTTTTGAACTGTTGATGATCTTGATTGGATTGAATTCAAATTGCAACACTATTTGTGTTTGGAAAATTTCTGGAAAAGAAAAAGATTAGGAAAAACTCTTCTCTATTTCCCTCCTAGCACAACAGCCCAGTCGGCCTGTTGTTTCTTTTCGGCCCAGCTGCTCTGGCCCGTGGCCATTTCCTACTTGGGCCGAATGGCCAACGCCGGCCTAGCTCTGATCCAGCTGCAGTGTTCCCCTCTCCTCCTCTCTGCCTGGTGGGGCCCCTTGGTCAGCGTCGTTCTCCTGAGTCGAAGCCGTGCGTCTTCCCGTGGTTATGGCAAGCACAATCTTCGCCACCTACTGGAAATGCCTGCGCCGCTCTCTATTTAGTCGAGCTTACACCGCACCACATCCCTTTTCCGCCTGCTCGCCTTGCCCTTGCTAGTCGAGCCGCCGACTGCCCCGAAATCGCCGTCGTTGCCGGTCGTTTCTTCGCCGCCGTCGAGCTTGCAGCCTCGGCATTGGAATCTGCCTGTAAGTCGGCTCTGGAGTTTCGCTTCGACCTCATGAACGTGTTAGTCAACTCAATTTTGATTCTTGGTCGCTCGTACTGTGCTCTTGCAGTGAGCAGGTCCTCTTCGTCTGCCTTTCACGCCGCGCGCCGTCCTCGGTTCGTCATTTGTCTTCGATTTGTGAGGTGAGTTCGCCTCGATCTTACCTTTCGTTTGGTACCGGAGTCAAGTCGTTTGGTGCCCTAAATCGCCCAAACCAGTTTTTTCGGCGAGCTCCTCACCAGAGTTCATGGCGGCGCCGCGCCGATGGCTCTGTTCCAGCCGGCCACCGCCCTTCACCTTGCCCCGATCGATCTCCGCCGTCAGATCTGGATCGGGTGGATAGAAATAGAACTTACCCCTTCGCTGTCTTTTTATATTAAGAGTCCTTGAGCTTTTCCTTTAATTTCAACCAGGTCCCTATCCACGTAGCAAAGCTGTTTTTCAATTATTTTTATTTTGAAATACAGTTTCATCTATTTACAGAAATGCCACTACAAACAAATGCCTATAAAATCTACGTTTTAGCTCTGATTCGATCCGTTCAAGTTGCATTGGATTCGTAATTTCATAACCTTCATGTTCACACCACTGTTCAAAGGTTTTTGCAGCTTTTAGAATTCAGTTTTACATTTAGTGAATTATTTGGCTATAGAAAAGTTTGTAAAATGCATAACTCCGTCGTTTTAAGTCCGATTTTCGTGATCTTGGCGTCTATGTGATCGTAGCGACGTATAGGATAGTTTTACATACTTTTCAAACTGATTTTCTGCTGTTGGTATACTGATATAGTTATTGTCGGTGTCTCGTCCTCGGGGAGATAACTCCAACAAGTAAATTTGTACTGCGTGCTCCCTAATCTGGATGGTGATGCAAGAAGAACACACGATGTATCCTGGTTCGGGCAAAGAAGGCCCTACGTCCAGCGGGGGAAGGAGAGATGTATTATCTTGCACCTAAGTGCTTGTACAGGGGCGGGTACAAGGGTTACAAAGCGTGAGAATGGCTAAGGCAACAGTGGGGGTATGGCCGCCCAAGCTCCCCTCCTACGTTGGCCCGGTACCCCCTTTTATAGTTGAAGGGAGAAACCGGATTTACATGATGGATAATAGGGGGCTTGAGCCGTAGTACAGCGGTGTTGATGTCCTGACGAGTCGGCGATCCTGTAGACGCATACCGTAATGATGACCATGTACCTCTACTTACGTAGGGTGGCGGCCTCGAGGTCCGTAATCATCACCTCTCCCCATTTTGTGCGTACGGCTCCCGTGTAGTTGTGTCAGGAAACGCGCATTCGAGAGGGGGGTCGAGCACCTGGAGGCACCTGGAGGCCCTTACAGTACAACTATGAGAGCTACATGGCTCTTGTTTTAGTTCAGTATGGGGACCTTTTTCTAACGAGTTGGAGGAAGGGCTGATTCGGGGTATTGACCTGTCGCTGTCCCGGAAATGCAAGAGTATAGGCTGCGGTTGTGTGCCTTGCAGGAAGAGGAGTTCTATATTCCGATGACTTAGCGCCCTGGATTTTTAGACGAAACCTTTGAAATACTTCATAGTGAACCCTGCCGGCCTTCCTAGGAAGTGGGCTAAGAGGCCGTACACCTCGGGCGAAAGGGTTAATCACGGCTAATAGTGAAAGTATACACTTCTGCGCAGAATTTATTAAACTGGTATACTAGCCTAGCCCAAGGACACGGGCGGCCCTGGAATCGTTACACTAAAGATAAAGACCGATGCTAACTAAATTGTTCATCATTTATTGTTTCATTCCTTATATTATTATGTTATATTGATCATGGATTATTGAGAAAATTAAAACCTGATAGCTATATTTGCTGAGTACATTGTGTACTTACACTTGCTATGTTTCATTACTTGGATAAAATCCCGGATGGGTACAGATCAAGGTTGGAATGAGGAATATGATGACAGCTACCGTGATGAATACTAGGAGTGTCGTCCACTAGTCGACGTCCCTGTGTTGATGTCACCACGAGAGCGTCTTTTATTTACTTCCACTACTTGATGTAATAGACTTTGAGTTGAATACTTGTTCTTATATAATACAGCACTATGATGATACTACTTGTAATTTGTCAACTTATATGTGTAACTGTTCTGGAGCGCATATAAGGCTTTTATATATCCTATTTCGATTCCTTGAAAATATGGGTGTGACATCTTGGTTGATGAAATGATGTTCATTGGAGATGCAGACTTGAGTTCCTCCTTGATGGTTATTGTCTTCTAGCAGTATGGCGATGAGTTGTTAATGATACGCCAGCTGTCTTGATGATCAAAGAAGGAACCCCATTGGTACTTTAATGAAAGCTTCATCTCCAATGGCTTGAGGACATCATCTTGCAACCATGGTTGTTTAAGATCTTTCTGGAATTAGTCAGCAGCCCACCATTGACTGATGTTTGTTGACACAAGGGTGGACACCATGATGTAGTGGCAACTTCTCATCCTTATCGTCTTTACAGCCGATGTGCAAGATGGTGTCTTCCAAGATGATGAGTGCAGGCCTCAGATTGGATAATATGAGGTGAGTTGCACCTTGCTTCTCATCAGCATCCTAGCTTGAGTTTTAGGAGGACTCAATGCCAGACTGTCTTGCTCTTGGTCTGTAGCTCTATTCATCAACTTCCTTAGAGTGAGTGCTCATATTGTAGATTTCATATGGCACTCGTCTTCTTTGTTCCATCATTGAAGTGGTGGTTTGGTAAGCTTGTGCCAAACCATGAATAGGCACACTGAAGATTCTTTTCTGCAAAATGTTAGTGGACATATACCTGAAGGATTGCAACAATTTTAAGATACAGGTTGTTGTCCATAATTTATTTGGATTTCATCTATGCTAATGGAAATATGGTTGTTAATTCATTTTAACATAGATTTTGTTAATCATCATTTTTATAGTAATTTTATTTATTCGCTGTATTCTAGCATGGTTCAAGGCAAAGGTAACTTGTAGCAAAAGACAAAGTGAATGACCACTTACAGTTCTTCCATAGATGATGAGCCTTGTCTTTTGCGCAAAGTTGTTGGAGTTCATCATATGCCTTGCTTCATCTCTGATGTGAGTTCATCTCTTGACTTACCCAAATTGGATTTGGGAATTTTCTACAAGGGTTAGTCCAACAAAATAACCAATGTCTACACTAGTAGTTTTTTAGTTTAATAACCGAACTAGACTCTATGTCTTGATTGGGTTAAGGAAGGCTATTTAACCTAAGTACCACGCTTAATTTAAATAGACTTTGGAAGTACAACTAGTAGTATTTCTAAACCAAAGCATACTATGGCAAACAAAGTTAGCATGGAAGCACTATTGAGAATTACTCACTTTGAGATGAAAGAGTATGATCATGGTGAGAATTTCTTTTTCTTTTTGATGAAGATGCAAATGGCATGGAAATATGCAAGTAATTAAGCATGCAGTGGATTTGACATGCGAAAACATAAACTAAACGGAGTGGATGCATGGATTATTTAATGTATACATGCAGTGGAATGCAAGAAATTAAAAGATAACTACTCATTAATTTTAAAGTCCATGAGACTATCTCACCTTGATTATACTTACCATGGCTCACAAGATGGAACTTGTGAGTAGTGCAGCACCTGTACTCATTACTTGAGATGTGATTTGAATTCTTGTGACGACGACCTTTTCTCCAATCTACACATGGTTAGAAGAATAATGTATATACACACAAACCTATGAGATGGCAGGGTTCTAGTGTTGATGAATCAAGAATGTTCAGGCACCCTGGGTTCTTCAATGTCTCCATTTTTTTCTTTTCTTGTGGAAGCTTGCCGGAAGGTCGAAACGGCATCTGATGTCCTGTCTATTCCACACTCAATAGAACAAAGATAATCCTACTAAAGCTAGTGATACACTAAATTAGCAGACATAAAGATCATTATCAAAATCTTTACGCCAAATGCTTCCCCGGCAACGGCGCCAACAATGCTTATTGGTAATTATTAAGTGCAAATAGAATATGAACGATTCCGCAAGCACACAGAATACCATTGTAACATTTTAACCAGGAGTATTTCAGGTATCGTTATTTATATTTTACCCCATGAAAGCATGGGTTAAAGAATCTAATAAATCATTATTATGTATCTGCTAACTTAGCAAACCAACTAGACTAAAGTAGGAGTAAATGATATAATAAGGTATATGAATGATAGCTTACACATGAGAATTCTAAGAGTAGCTAGCTATAGTGAGAGGACAACAGGAGAGATCAAGGTTCCTATGCACTTATCTAATACTTTGGTTCTATGTAACTAAGGTATGAGTAGATATAGCAATCACACACATAACACTTTGGAGCAACAGTACCTCTCCGACTCTCGAAAGAGACTGGGAAGAAAGTAGTCGGGATAAGGCTGCCAAAAAGCTCTACGAAACACCAACCCGGACGGGGTGGATTGCAATGGCCTGACAGAGCTGTTAGCTCTGGGGCTACCACAACTAACCGTAGGATTGGGTGAAACCTCAGGTAACCTATAGTCTACACACTAAGCCTACACTATCAATTACTACTCTAATTACCATGAATAACTAGAGCACTCAATACGAGCAGGGATTCCATGCCAAGATGTAACAACTATACTAATCATACTTATGAAAGGCATAAAGTAAATAGAGAAGATGAATATATTAAAGCACAAGTCTTACAAAGAATAGATACAAATACATACCAAATCCCTGAAGATTTCTCCAAAACCGAAGTGCAGCTCCGCTCTCCCTAACTCTCATCTAGAACTAATCTACTACATTGGAAAGTCTAGCTTTAATTCTCTCTATAGAGAGAGAGCATCCTTTCAGGGGAGCCCTCTCATCTCCACAATGACATAATGAATAATGAATTCTCCAGGGATCAGGGGCCTGCTTATATAGCCACCTAGGATGCACCGTGACCCTTGGATCAAACCGAGCTAAATCAACAACTTAGATTGGACCTCAAAGGCAGTTGGAGCAGGATCCACGAGCCTAGACCTGATTGGTCCAGGTCAGCGGGCGGGAACCCCAAGGGCTTCGGCGGCCGCCCGGCCACCGAGCCCGTTTGGGCTCCCCTTTGGTCGAGAGCCTTCTCGAACCTTCCAGATTACATAAAAGTGCACGGATCCCAATTATCTCTATGTAAACCTGCCATGTGGGCGTTTCTTGGTTCTCAAACCTTTCAGATTACATAAACTCTGCCGGCCTTCCTTGGTAGTGGGCTAAGAGGCCGATCACCTCGGGCGAAAGGGTAAATCACGGCTCATAGTGAAAGTGTACACCTCTGCGCAGAGTTTATTAAACTGGTATACTAGCCTTGCCCAAGGATACGGGCGGCCTTGGAACTTTACCATAAGATAATAACCGATGTTGATTAAATTGTTCATCATTTATTGTTTCATGCTTTTCCATTATTATTTTATATTGATTATGGGTTTATGGAAACCTTATTGCTATACTTGCGGAGTTCAACATGGACTCACTCTTGCTATTCCCCCACACCTCAGGAGAAGTTTAGGCTTGTGATCAACCAGTCAGTTTTGATCCAGTGGAGTGGAGTCTACACCCGGAGTTCGGAGTTGTCTAACCGCTGATTGTTCCTAAGGTTATATCTTCTACTATTTACTTTATATATTAAGCATTGTTTCTTGATACTACCATATCTGGTTTAGTCCTTGAAACCGGGTGTTACAAAGTGGTATCAGCTCAATGCTGACTGTAGGACGCAAGCCTAGTTAGAAACTGGTCGTTAAAATGTTTATAAGTTGCTATAAAAATCCTTGTTCTATATGCCTTGGTATTTTCTTCTCTACTATATATCCTCCCTCGATATTCATCTCCTCATTGATGCTTATTTTAGAAAACCCTTGTTCCATCTTCATTCCTTGCTTTGGCATGCTAATATTGTTCTCTCTTACCACATTCTTGCGTACTTTGCAGATAATTTATAAGAACTTTACCCAAGATGTAATAACAACTGTAGCACAACGCAAGTTGAGTCGTTGTTTGCTATGTGTACTTTGAAGTGTTTGTTTTATTGTCATGTTGTATTTGTTTGATTTGGAGTTTTGTAATGATTGTAATAAAGTTGTGTAGCCCACAAATTCATTTAGGCATATAAGGGCTTAGGTTAATAAACTTTATAGTGGGGTTGCTCTTTCGTGTTCCTGTTTTGCTGATTTGTGGAGCAGTCAGTAAAGTTTTGGTTATATCTCACAATTGGAGAATGCAAAGGTTATGAAATTTTATTGAGAATAACTAGACTTCAGTACCATTCCAATGCCACAAGAATCACTCTATTATCTATTGTGATCTAAGAGATATGACTGTTCTAAATTGATGTTTTGCACAGTTCAGAATTCTGAAACAGTTTCTAAAGTTTGCTGATTTAGGCATTTGAGATGTCAGAATCTGGTAAAGTGGTCTTAATAACAGTTGTAGGAAATTTAATAATTTCCAACCATGTAAAGAAAGTATAATTTGGAGTTATAGAACTCGAAGATATAAAAAAATACAAGAGGATATATCTATGCTGTCAGAAATCTGGAATAGTTTCTGTTGTTCACCGTTTTAGACTACCTTAAGTTTAGAATCTGAAAAAGTGTTCTATAATACAGTCGTGGCCAATTTTATAAGATTTCCAACGGTGTAAAGTACAACTACATTGGATTAAGAGAACAAGGGTTATGGATGATTTACTACACTGCAGTTTTATTGCTCGCGAGGAAATTTAGGTTGTTCTTGCTTGTGTATTTAAGTTCGTCTTGTACATTGAAGGTCTTCGTCATATGTTGACTCACTTAGAAGGATATAAAAGCTAGAGTAAATTTCTAAAAGCTACCCTTTGGTCCCTTAGTTCATTTTTTTAAGGGGGGTAGCCACTTGAAAGAAGTTGCAAGATGGGGGTTTTGTGCATTCCAACATTTTGCTTCACCGTATTTGATAATCGAATGGTTAAGAAGTCATTACCGAATAAATGTACCTTTGTTCAAGATTGTTAACAAGTTGGAACAGGTTAAGAGATCAAGTAATCATTAGGATTGTCTTGGTCTTAGCATGGAGCTATCATCAATTAGGAGTTCAATTTTCTAGCATGGATGACGTAGGAAGGAGATAGTGCACATCTAAAGGTCGTCTCTCTAGTGGTGGAACCATGTGGAAGTGCTTAAGGAAGTTAGTGAGACGTGATGAATTGGAATCTGCCTATGCAGGTAAGAGTTCCTTCTATGAGACATCTTGGCATGATTTTGGATGGGGAACTCATTATTATTTGGAGTGTTGGAGGTACTGTTCTTTTGGGTCAAGTGTGGCATTTACAACAAGTGTGAACAATTAAAGTTTGAGATCTCATGTTGGTTTGAGTGGTCAAAGGTTTGTGACTTGGAGCAATGTTATTACTTGGAGAAGTAAAAGTCGATATCAATGCCCTTAGCAAAGGAGATTGTTGCTAAGAAGATTGGATGGCACCATAGACTAAGAATTGTGTCTAACAGTAGTTGAGTAACTTGACTTGACTATATGTAAGTCATCTCTATTTTGTAGATGGATGTAGAGCTTACTTTGGATTAAGAGTCATGAGAGCTAGTTGGAGGGTGAACACCTGAACAAAGAGAATTAACTGAGAGTTATATGGAGTACCCCTCGAGTTCTTGGAATCAAGGAGCAAGTTATTTGGAAAAAAGGTTAAAGGTGTAAAACAAAATGAGATCCATTATTAACAAGAGAAATTGGAACTGCTTGATGCAATGCAGAAGATCCAACAACAAAGTATCCATTTCTTTGATCACCTTAATCTCGAGGACGAGATTCTTTTAAGAGGGGTAGAATTGTAACACCCCAAAATTTGTGTTTTAAAAATAGAGAAAAAATGATTTATTTACATATTTATATGTTCATGAAACATAGGGAAACAATATTTTTCTCTAAATTAAAATTTATCTTAAGGCTTAGAAACATTGTTGGTGCATTCATGCCATTGCATTGGATTTATTGTAGTGTGTGGTTTTGACATAGATTGATTTAAAGTTGTCTTTGGAAAAGATTCGATGATCAGTTTGCAGAAAAGAAAAAGGGATTCCTTCTCTCTCATCCTTGTTGACATTTGATTATCATTTCTTTTTATTTATTTCTTTTGATCCTATTGGGCCTGTGTCATTTGACGTCATGACAATCCAGAAAGCTAATGACTAAGCCAAAGTCTAAACATTGCTCTACATTTGCTCCCTTTGTTTTCATGGGTCCAGCTAAATACCACCGGTCGGGCCTGTTCTCAGTTCTGCAATCGGCTTATAATCAGCCCTGCTGCTCCTTTCTTTTCGTTTCTCTGCTTGCCAAGTTCCAACGTCAGCTCGTGACCTACAAGGAAATTGAAAAGTACATCAATCTCCTATCTCTACATACCATATATATGTGTATATATATACATCAACGTTGCCGAGCAGGACTCTGCTACAACTCAGACTACGGCGCGTCGGATTTCCTGTGATCTGGGTGTGCATCCTATGTCTCCGCGCTATAAAGGGGTCCCAAGGCCAGGGTGTTGCGCCGCTGTACCCAACCCCTAGTACAGCTTTGTCGCTCGCCTATTTGCGTCGCTGCCTTGCCCTAGCCTCGTCCGGCTGCCGTGCTAGGTCATACGTTTTACCGAGCACAAAAACCTCGGCCGCCGCTGTGCCGTCAACTTGCAACTTCGATCTGAGCTCGCCGTATGTCTTCATGCTGTGTTGCCATCGATGTGTCAGTGGCCGATCTCATGTCCATCCTCGTCTCGTCGACTCTATCTTTGCGGCATGGGTCGTCGGATTCATCATCAAAACTTGATCGCTGACAAGGCCATACAGATTCACCACTGCCCTTGCAGTCATCTCATCCAAAAATACGTAAGTTTTCTCTTCATACCAGGTGCATATATATGTATGCATCTGTACGTACTTGCCTACCTGTACCTTGCAAGAGCACATTCATCGTGTACACAACACAGCTCGCCACAATGCAGAAGGAAGAATGGCGACCCTCCCACGTGCTTGTTCTGTTGAATTCACAACTTATCTATTTTAGATCAGTTGCACTTCTTGCGGCAGTGTGACACGCTTACCGTGTCACATGTGTTTTTAAGTTTTATAAATTAAATCCTAATTTGATTACTGCGCATGCCACTAAATTTCTGAATTAAAAGCTTACATTGGTTCTGCACCACGGTCTTTCATAAACAAACTCTAAGTGGTTAATTGCTAACAAACATATGTTTTTAATTCTTCTTAGCTCAAGTATGCATGCCTAGTCTAAATTAATATACTTAACAGAGTTTTGTTTAGCTAAAATAAATCAAGCAAGTGGGTCATTCTTTTCCTTTATAGTATGAAACTCTTGGTAGTCGTACCTTTTTCACCGTAGCTCCAGTTAGCGTGAATTTCGCATCTGTGTGTTGGTAGAAAATGCATAGTGTTCCAATCTTGTCCTTGAGTGGTGTATTGTTCTAATTTATACTTTGTTTGCTATGCATGATTGTTCGAATTGCTTGTGTGGTGTTTCATGATATTGTCTAGTCAGTGAGCTTTGCGCTGGTGATCTAGAAGTTGGTGTTCAATATAGAAGCAATTCATTGAAGATTGGACTTGAAGAGGGATCTTATTTTAAAGCAAGTATAGTTTGGGTTTACTTTCTGAATCATGATCATGTGACTTAATAAATGTTTAAGCAACGAATAATAAAAAGTGACATTTACTAACATATGGACTTGTCGGTAATAGAGACTCCGGGATTTACAGTACAGCTACGAGGGAGGCTCTGGTTTTAGTTCAGTATGAGGACCTTTTTCTAACAAGTTGGAGGAAGTGTCGATTCGGGTATAGACCTGCCGCTGTCCCGGAATGCAAGAGTATAGGCTGCGGTTGTGTGCCTTGCAGAAAGAGGGGTTCTATATTTCGATGACTTAGCATCGCGGCTTTTTAGACGAAACCTTTGAAATACTTCATAGTGAACCTTGCCGACCTTCCTTGGTAGTGGGCTAAGAGGCCGATCAACTCGGGTGAAAGGGTAAATCACGGTTCACAGTGAAAGGGTACACCTCTGCGCAGAGTTTATTAAACTGTTATACTAGCCTTGCCTAAGGACACGGGCGGCCTTGGAACTTTACCATAAGATAATGACTGATGTTGATTAAATTGTTCATCATTTATTGTTTCATGCTTTTCTATTATTATTTTACATTGATCATAGGTTTATGGGAACCTTATTGCTATACTTGCGGAGTTCGACATGGACTCACTCTTGCTATTCCCCCACACCTCAGGAGAAGTTTAGGCTTGTGATCAACCAGTCAATTTTGATCCAGTAGAGTAGAGTCTACACCCGGAGTTCGGAGTTGTCTAACCGCTGATTGTTCCTAAGGTTATATCTTCTACTATTTACTTTATATATTAAGCATTGTTTCTTGATACTACCATATCTGGTTTAGTCTTTGAAATCGGGTGTTACAATTGCCTTAGGAAATGGTCTCAGTGAAACATAAAGGGAAAGGTACATCAGGTCTACAACTCATACTGCTAAATACTACATCAACTAATTGGGACCAGTCCTAGTCTACCACATTTGCTCAGCCATTTCATCCCTCTTGGCAGCCCAAGCCTGGTTGTCCATAACATTGTCACCAGGACCATGAGGGTTAATAGGACTTGCTTCCCAATCTTCCTCAGAGGGGATGATGGGATCAGCACCAAACCTAAGGATCCAGTTATACAAGATGCAACAAGCTAAAACTAGCTTGACTTGGGTCTTGTATGGATGATGTGGCTTGTTGTTTAGGATCCTGAACCTTCCCTTAAAAGACCCAAAACCCCTTTCAATAATGGTCCACAAAGAAGAATGCCTCAGGTTGAAGAGTTCTCTAGCATTCTGTGGGCTCCTAACACCATACTCTATAAGGTGGTACCTTGTGCCTCGGTATGGTGGTAGAAAACCAGGCCTGCAGCCAGCATCCACCAAACAAAACTTGCCTAAAAACAAAGATATGATGCCAGGAATTACAACATGGAGGAAGGCCCTAAAGGCTGGGATAAACAATGTAGCTAAAATGGTATACCTTGTGTAATCCTAAGGCTTTGTGTAATCCTAAGGCTATCTTCCCTAGCCAAAGCATCATCTAGAATTCTTGCATCATGAGCTGATCCTTCCCAGCCAGCCAGGACATATGTGAATCTGAGGTCCCAATCCATAGCTACAAGCACATTCTATGTGGCAGCGTTCTTTCACCCCATGAAAGCTCCCCTCTCACTAGATGGAACCCTTGCTAACACATGAGTCCCATCAATTGTGCCCACACAATCCTAGATAAACAACACAATCAGGACAAGACACACTAAACAAAGACTATAGAAATAAGCAGATTATGACTCCAACCTTTAAACCAAGGGTCCAATCTTCTAGACCTGTTGATCTTTGGGTGTACTGCAGTGGAGGGTGGTACTATCATCACTGACCTCAATTCACCAACAGCATACAATACCTCATGAAAGTACCCGCTAATGGTCTCAAGGGAATGCCTAAAGATAGGTGGGAGGACCCTGAATCTTTGGTTGTGCCCTACAATCAACAGGAACATTGCAACTTGCTCTTCTATGTTGGTGTGGTAGCTGTCCCTCAGTAGATCCCTACTATGAAACAGGTCACACAGCTGAAAGAAGGGTTGTCTCCTCATTCTAAGAACCTCTAGACAGCGGCGGTCTATGGAGTGATAGATGAACCTAAGATTCTAGGCCCTTTCTCGATCTCTGGTAGTCAGAGGACCATAGCAAATGCCTTCCCTGGTGTTGGAGAGCCTCCTAAACCTGATAGACATCCATGCCGAGATGACAACAACCAAAGTTGCGGCCCTACGGATCAGCTGACGACGCCTAACAACCGGATCCATGGCGCTAAACATGCAACGTAACAACAAAGTTCAGATAGTGAGCACAAACAGATGGATTGGCTGCGTCACACAAGGTGCGCTACCCAGATCCGGATTAAATGGAATGAATCGGACCAGCAAACACGACCAAGGCTAGCCCAACAACTAGGATGTAGTTCACAGTAGTATGAATCAAAACCCTAACCATTTTCTAGATCAGCCCGCACACCAAAGGGTGTGCCACCCAGATCTGCGATATCATCAACCATTCCCTAAAGCTCAGCTACGAATCACAGGTAAATCGATGCAAATCGAACAAAGAAACGTACAACAGGATGCGCATAAATCCATGAAGGCAAGTGAGAAGGGGAGAACAGAAGGCGGGCGCTGCCTTACCACCGCGTCACCGTCGGGCGTGACCGCCGGCCGCCGGAACACTGAGGAGGTAGGACGGAGGGACGACGGCGGTTGCGAGGGAGAGGCAGAGCGAGAGTGAGAGCGGCGGCTCGGGGGGAGGAGTGAACAGTAGCCAGGCTAGGGTTGGGGGCGGTGAAGATACGGGTTATATACCTTGGCCAGCTCAGGCCGACTGGGCCCATGGCCATGGGCTGACGCAAGCCTGGCCCCGAGTGAACGGCCGATTTGGCCGTTCGCCCCTAGCTAGGCCTCGGGCGTACGGCTGGCTCGATGTAGCCAGACCCGGAGCTCTGGCCGAGAAACCGAACAAAGCGTTTTGGGCTCCAAACCAGCCTGGTTGGGCCAGACGCAGCAACCAAACACGCCCATACCTTGGCCAGCTCGGGCCGACTGGGCCCACGACCACGGGCTGGCGCAGCCTGGCCCCGGGTGAACGGCCGATTTGGCCGTTCGCCCGTAGCTAGGCCTCGGGCGTACAGCTGGCCCGATGTAGCCATGCCCGGAGCTCTGGCTAGGAAACCAAACAAAGCGTTTTGGGCCCCAAACTAGCCTGGTTGGCTAGGCGCAGCAACCAAACATGGCTATAGAGGTTCATGGGTGCGGAAGAAATATGTATAGAAGAGAGAATCTTGCTAATATGTATAGAGTACAGAAATTGAGGTTCATGGGTATGGATGGTCTAACCTCCGATACCGACAGTGGATTTTCTGCTGATGGGCGTACCTACGCAGTACGCACCCAGCTGGTGTTTGTCGGATGTCTCCGAAGCGACACCCAGCTGGTGTTTGGTTACGCGTTTTTTAGCCGGACTGTTCACAGTGCAGCCTGACCGCATTGCTCGTGTTTGGTTTGGCTGGGCCGGAGTTGATAACGGCGGGACCTGATACAGAATAGTTTAGCCAATACCGCTCATTTTTTTTAGATAAAAGATAAAATATCCAACTTTATCTATCCGAGGATAGAATCAGACCCATTATTGCAAGACTCCTAGACACAGAACACGTGCCCCATACAGTGAAAACACAATGAGTAAAAAAGTTTTGACTAAACAAAACCGACACGTCTCTGCGAAAGCCAACCATTTGAACCAAAAAAAGCTAAAGCCGACGTCTCTAGGACTTTTGCCACATATGTCATCGGATCTTTGAGATCTTCATGCCGCTGCAATCTTGCCCATTGTCGTAGCCAGTGCGTTCCTCGAAATAGAACTTGCAAAAGAAATTTCGGTCTGCATTTGTCAAAAACAACCTCATTTCTTGTTATCCATATTGCCCAAACAAGAGCAGATGCCGCTGTTAATAACAAGGTATTATACTTCTTGGTACCCACTTTAGACCAATGGGAAAACAAATCATCTACGTTCACAGGAGGTGGTATCCCAGGAAGTAGATGAATAGAACGCCATAAGAATTTGGCATAAAAACACTTCAAAAATAGGTGGTGAATTGTTTCTGGCAAATGGCCGCAAGAACAACCCTTATCGCCATTCCAGTTTTTCCTAATCAAATTATCTTTAGTTAGGATCACCCTTTTTTAAGATACCACATGAAAATCTTAATTTTCTTTGGAAGTTTTGTTTGCTAAATATCTTACGACATTCTCACACCATTATTAATTAAAACAGCATAATACAGCTCATGACATCCACAGCTGTTTTATCCGATCAAGCGCTACCGAGCTACGGGTGCAGAGTTTGCAGGTGTGTTGTCAAAGAAATGATTGCAGGTGGAGATTGACTCAGTGAAGAGTAAAGTTTGCAACCCTTTTGGTCGCGCGTTCCTGGAGACCCGGATTACTGCTACAAAGATCGCAAGGAAAGAGACCAAAGGCGGCAGCGCTCAGGTGTACTCCCTCCGTCCCAAAATAAATGCCATTCTCGCTTTCCGAGAAAGCCATGTTTTCAAAATACCAGCAATTATATATTAAAATATATAAATATTTATGCTAATTAATTAGTATCATTGGAAAGATCATGAAGTCTAGTTTTTTAACAAATTTATTTGAAAATATAAATGTTGCACATATTTTCTACAAACTTAGT
>DXKC01020533.1:0-11579 GCA_031170775.1 Cymbopogon citratus
ATCATGAAATTACCCTAAAAATGCATCTCAAGTGATTAATTGCAGTGCACCATTACGAAGACCTCGTCGAGATGATCGATACGGACCTATCATTTGCTATATTTGGAGTCCGGATAGAGAGTTCTCGATGGATACGATTTGAGAAGATTCTAGAATTCACCGGAACCATCATCCTATATATATTTAGAGGGGTTTATCTGACATAACTTCATAGCTTTGTTGAAACTATATTTTCCAAAGACTTAAACAAGATTTGGAGGAGATAGAATCAAGTACAACACGACCAATCATGCAAAAGGATCGGAAAGTGGCACGAGAAGGTTCCAGAAGACATAAGAGGACACCAAAGCAAAGGAGAAGGGGAGAGGCCGTAAGGCGGCTGGCCTCACCCCTAGGCTGACCAGCCTGGGCCCACTTGCCAGCCTCCCCACCTTCCCATGACAGCTTCCAACCGACCTCTACGTCGCATCTCAACCCTTGTTTAAGGTCGGATTGATCCAAAGGCTACGGTTCATCCCACCGGACTATATAATCAGACCCTGGAGGTCCCCTGAAGGCATCTTTGATCTCTCTCATTATTGAAGGCGAAGTCCCAGTCAGAAATCTCAATCTCTTTAGCGCTCCACCAATTCTAGGCATAGCTGGATAGAATTAGAACTAGGAGGCAAGCATCGCATGGATCCTGGATCAAATCGCGAGGAGGCTAGGTAAAGCCTTATAATTTTCCTCTTGTATCATCATTATTGATTATATATATTCTATATTTCTCTCTTGTATCAACATTATTGATTATACATGTTCTAATTCATCATGTACTTGTCCTAGTTCATCATTGTTCATCGTCTAATTCATCTAGTTCTTGATCTAATTCGTCTAGTTCATCTTCTAGTTTGTCTAGTTCTTGATCTAGTACTTCTAGTTCTTATCAATATTATTCTTGATCTAGATATGATTTCAATCTTAATTGTTTCTTTGTTCTTAATTATGATGTTTATGGTCTACTTTGATTATATGCCTAGTATAGTTGGATTATTCTTATATTCAAACATAAGATTGTATAGCATTCATCTTAATGATCACGGGGTGAGTGGTCGACAAAGTGTAAGTATGGTTCTTATACCCTGATACACCCTATATTTCAGGCCATGTGGTAGATCGCGGTGTGACAGACCCGTCGAGTCCTTGATAGTCCACTCCCCGAATGTAGGCCAAGTAGGACCCGGTTTCGAGGCTTGATTTAGCTCTGTTCCTGACCCGCCTTAGAAATGTCCCTTGTGTGTAGATATAGAGTCGTTTAATAATGATTGCTAGACATAATTGCACTAATCAATATATTATATAACTTATAATTAGAATGACCTAGGGATTATTTTCTCTACTCTCTTTTCTAATCAATGCTAGTGGTATAGAATAAGAATTGCTCTGAAGACTATCATAGACTGGACTCTTATTCAATTATATTGTTACCTTTATCTTGAGAATTGATCCCTGTTATGAGTATAGATATTGATCTAGTGGAACTCTTATCACATGTGTATTATAGCCTACATTCTTAATAACTCTAAGATCCTTTCTAGTGGTAAAATTATAAATAACGATACCTGAAACTTTCCTAGGTGAAATGCTACAATGGGTTTATTTTATCTATGCGCTTGCGGATAACCTTTAATATATTTTGGGACTAAGTATTATGATACTTAAACCAACACTCCTGGTGTTGTGTTTGGGATGGAAACTTAACTTAAGCAGCACTAAGGAGTGTCAACAAACACCTTCTTTCAAAAACAACAATGGTGGAAATTTTTAGGAAGGGCTTAGGGGGGCTCCATGGACTCATCAGCAGTAGAAGGGCTTGAGGTCGGGATGCCCTAATATTGGCTTCGTCCCTGATCTCGCACTCCACCGCTCATCTCGTTTCTACTGTTGCAGCCCCCATCACTCGCCTGTTCCCTTGCGCGCCGCCGCTCCTGCGGTGCCGCATCCGGTGCTCTTGCCGTTGCTGCTCGCACACACCCTTCTGCTTCACTGCTGCCATGTCCCAGCTAGGGCTCCGTCGTGGACGAACAATGCACGCCAAGAAAGTTGTAGTCGTCGTCGCTCTTTCTCTCCTTCCCCTTCAATGTCCTCCTTGGGATCCCATTGAAGACGATGACGACTCCAGCAAGGTATGTTTTCTAAGCCCTCTTCTCCTCCTCCCCACCTCCTCTAGATCTGAGTTCTCCTCCTCCACCAACCTCCTCCTCCTCTGGAGACACAACGTAGTGGCAAGGGTTCCAGCGAGCTCTGTTGGGATTTGTTGCATTAGTATTTGTGTTTTGTTTCATATTCTTTGTACAAATGTTGCAATAAATACTTCCAAAATATAATTGCTTCAATCTCATGTTGCAGTAGTTGTTGCGATAATATGCTCCATTTGGTTCAGCTCCTTTAGCCTTTTTTGTTGCATCAGTTCACCCGTGTTATAGCAATAATATGTTCATGTTGTTTCATCCACTTCAGTCTAATGTTTCTATTGTTGCTTTATTGTTGCAATAATATTTCATGGTGTTTTATTTGTTTTATCCCAATGTTGCATCTGTTTTTCCTTTGTTATTGTAATATATATGTTCATGGTCCTTTGTTTTTGTAGCCGTTGTTACTTGTTGCACACCCGTTGTAAGTCCTAGAGCAGAAGCTCCCCAATGCAAAACTGGAGGCTATGCGGGTGTGACAAGTGGGTGGGCTTGTGGCACAAACACACTTGGGCAATGGGACCGGGAGTGTCAGAGTGGGTCACGTGGGCTTGGGGCTATGGGGTCGTGCTGTGTGTGGGGTGTCCGATGGGACTCCATCCCATGATCCCATCGGATGTCCACCACGTTGATGGTCATTAATGCTCATTATTAACCATCAACTATTACCTAAAATAATATTAAATAAACCACAAAGCATAGTTGTAGGGTTTAATTCTAACAAGTTCCACGAGTTTTGTGCTCTCACTTGTTTTGCAGGACTATTCAAGATTTCACTATATAAAAGTACTTCAAATGAAGAATTGGACCACACCATTGCGAAGCCCTTGTCGAGCCACATGAAATAGAGTATTGGTTCACCCAAATCGGATTCCAGATGACAAAGTTATGCATTTTGAAAGATTGTAAATGGGCCTCCGAGAGCAGTCCGGAGTAAAACGGGCATATCTCCCTCATCCAGAGTCCGTTTCAGACGATCCACTAGGCGAATCGAAGCTAACGACAAGACCCACAAGCTCACCAAAGATGGGCCGGTTTGACCATGAACATGGGCCGGCCGGCCTCCCCCCATGCTGCCTCGCCTCGAGCTTCTGGAAGCTTCCTCCACTGCCTTCTAGGATGCATCTCCACCATGTTTCAAGGTCGGTTTGATCCGATGGCTCCAAGGGAGAGTTGTAAACATAATATAGATCGATGACATGGTAGTTCCTAGCTTGCCCCTACTCCACCTCGGACTATATAAGCAGGCCCCAGGACCCCCAGGCGCATCTCTCTTCATTGTCTACCTCCAGAGCAAAAATAGGGTTTCAACCCTCCATCTAATTAGATGTAGAGATCCCACTAGTTGTCTAGTTCTAGTTCTAGTTCTTCTAGTTCATCATCTAGTTCTAGTTGTCTAGTTCTAGTTCATCTAGTTGTAATTAGGGTTTTAGAGAGATAGGGAGGAGAGAGCTGAGGAAGAGCCGGACCTGTCGGATCATCTTCAACATTTGTACTCTTGGTGCATCTGGTTCATCTTCAAGTAATCTCCAGATTCTTCATTTATTATTCCTAAGTATTCTATTTGATTAATTCCAGTTCTTACTTTATTTTATTTACTGGATCTCCGCTCGTATTGAGTGCTCTAGTTATTCATGTTAATTAGAGTAGTAAGCTTTGGTGTAGATGTGGTGTCTAGACTAGGGATTACCTGAGTTTGCGCCCAACCCCCTGGTTAGTTGTGGTAGCCCCAGAGGTGACAGCTCTGTCTGGCCTTTGTAATCCACCATGTTAGGGTTGGTGTTATCGTAGAGCTTTTGGCAGCCTTCTCCCAACTACCTTTTTCCAGTTTTTCTCAGGAGTTGGAAAGGACCTGCTGCTCCAAAGTAAATCAAGTAGAGTGAGCATTTAATTAGATGGAACCCCTTAGAAAACTCTAAAATCTTTCTACCCATATTATCCCTTTATTCTTAGGACGATCTTACCATTTACTAGTACACTTCACGTTCCCTATAGAAAATCGATACTCTGGAATACTCCCGGGTGAAAGCTACATCGGTATCTGTGGGCTTGCGGATCTTTTTCTGTGTGCGGTAACAAACACCAACAAGCTTTCTAGCGCCGTTGTCGGGTAACGGTAGTTGTGCTAATTTAGAACCAAGTTCGTCCGTTTACCCTTTTTACCCCTTTATCACATGGATTCAATGTCTATCATTCAACTTGCGGCTCAAAAGGGCGACTTGTTGGAGCCTCCACCATCATCACACCCTATTCTCACTGATGGCTATGAGCTTCGCCCTGCTCTAATAGCTATGGTTCGGGAGCAATCCTTCTCTGGCTAGAAAACAAAAATCCATACACCCACCTTAGGGATTTTGAGCAACTGTGTTCTTGCCACGCTATTGCTGGCATGACACAAGAGACCCTTAAATGGAAATTATTTCCATTCTCCCTTCTAGGTAGAGCGAGACAGTGGTATGCTCACTCCATAAGAGACGTAAATGGAAATTGGGATGAACTTCAAAACAAATTTGGTCTTGCTTTCTTCCCTCTTTCTAAAGTCTCAGCCCTTCGAATAGAAATTCTTACATTCAAACAAAAAGAGAAGGAGACACTAGGAGCAGCCTGGGCCAGGTTCTTAAGCCTTATCAACACCGGTCCAGAACTTTCCTTGCCTAACCATGTCCTGCTTACCCACTTTTAACTTGGTCTTCATAAGGAAGCTGCCCTTTTCCTCGACTTATCTTCAGAAGGTTCATTTCCGCATTGCACCATTAGTGAGGGAAAATCCATTCTTGAGAAAATTCTAGAAAACACCCCTTACACTAGCATTTTTGACAAGTTCCCTGAAGAAGAAGAAGTTGAGCCATGCCCCGACCAACACATAGAGGAGTTAGACAAACTGAATCTAAAAATCCTTCCAATCCTTCTAATGATTTGGTTGTCATAGAAGCTCCCACTATCGGAACACCCCATACTATGGAAGAAGATGAACCTCATCCTTCTAGGTTCCTCTCTGAAATCGAGGTAGATCTTTTTGAAGATTTTAGGAAAGCCTCGATGTATCCAACCCAAGAGAAGCCTCTAGTGCACTCTACACCACTTAAGGATGGCATGTTGAGTGATGCCATAGAAGGGGAGCTAAGCCATATGGAAAATCCTACCTACTGCCCTTATATGCAGACAACCAACATAAATTATGAACCCATCTTTAAACCCATCCTTGACTTTGAAGATCACTCTTATGCTCTTCCTTCCCAGTCTCATGATGATCCTAGAAATCCATTAAGAGAACCAAATCATAGGACTCATAAAGACCACAAGGATGAACAAGAGATGCTTCGACAGTGGCTAGAATGCATAGAATGGGTGGACAAGGAAGAGTCCTTAATAGAATCCAACCTTGGCTTAGTTTCAAATGGTGAGTTTTTAACTCCTTTTGAAAACATGACCCATCCAAGTATAGAAGAGGCCCTAGGTGAGACCAATTCGAGAGTCACCAATCCAAGTAAAATTCCAAACTTTCGAATTGGAGATGAAGATGACATCAATGAGCTTGAAATCTTTTCCATAACCACCTCATTAAATCCATGCTCATATGAGACATCTTCTGAATTAATTGGTCTCTCTAATCTCACCACATTTGAGATCTCCAGCCCCCTTATTCTTCCCATTTATGAAAACTTCAAAAGGGTGGTTGTCGATGCATATGTATATCATAAGTATTGCAGATCTCATTGTGCTCTTAAGTTAGTGTTGGGGGGAAACCACTTCACCAAAAACACATCTTGGTTCTCAAGGATAAGCTTAGTGTCCTTAAAGAAGCACTTTTTAGACCTTAACATGAGTGTTCACCTTTCTGCTATGTTGCCCTTGTGTTATGAGCATAGAGATATAATTACAAATATATTCCTTTCGGTATTCTTGCACTAACCTTTTCAAGTCTAGAGCAAAAACATCAAAGGAATAACAAGCAAGGTATGTCCAACCAATCATCATGCAATATTGAATTAAATTTATCCAATCTTGATTTTTTGCAAAATTCAAGCTTGGGGGATAACCTTCTAAAAACAACCTTGCCATGTTGCTATTTTGGTTGTCCCTACCTTTAAGACATGCTCAATTTGTTATTCATTAATTGTGCTCTCTTCCATCGCCACTTGAGTAAATCTCTATAAATGCTTTCATGCTACCTTTGTCTATCATAGTAAGTGTTGGTTTAGGAGTACTGCACATACTTCTATTGGCTTTTAAATTAAGCGTGGTGCTTAGGTTAAATAGCCTTCCTTAATCTAATTAGACATGGAGTTTGGTTAGGTTATTGAACTAAAAACTGATTGTGTAGACATTAGAATATTTTGTTGGACTAACCCTTGCAGGAAAACAAATTGGGAAAGTCCTGGGATGAACTCACACTGGAGATGAAGAGAGACACATGAACTTCAACAACTTGCACAAGGAGAACATAGCTCACGCATCATGAGATGGGATCCATGGAACAAGAAGAGTCGCACAAAACAAGATCTACAATCAAAGCACTCACTTCATGGAAGAGGGTGAACATCTCCAACAAGCCCTTCAAGACAAAGACCATCATGGAAAATCTCAAGATAATGAAGGGAGCACAAGGACTGTTAAGAATATCAAGATCAGGAGAACAAAAAGATGGTGAGATTAAAGAGAAAGGAGGAGTGAGGAGTCCAACAAGAGATGACAAGCCGATCATAAATACAACCAGCATTCAAGAGAAGTTTCCACAAGGTGACCATCACTCTTCAATGACAAAGGTAACATCTCAAGGTAAGTAATCATTTTTTGAAAAGCTTTTCTTGACTCTGGTATGTACATGAAATAAAGAGCCAAACATGTTTGATTTACAATTTTGCCTGATCCAATCTGATTAAACTCAACATGTTAAGCTCTTTAAACTTATTCCTATCACAACATTCTTGATCTCACTGTTTTAACCTAATGAGCTAAAATGTTGCACATCCAACCTTTGGAAGAAGATAGTCATACTCATATAAAGATAGATATGCATTGATAGACGATCCTTCCATAGAGCAATCTGATCTGCTAAATATTTAAAATGCAACACATGCTCATCTTCTGATCTTATCACCCATGAAGAACAATTTTATCTTCTTCAATGTGCCTAAGGTTAGAGAAGAATAAATAGAACTTTTGGTTCTGTTGGTGTTTTCCATCAGCAGAGCCCATGCACTTGATCTCTACCTTGTCTTTATGAGCAGGTCACACTTTGAGGAAAACATGGAGGGGTTTTCAACTCCTAAATTCTATAGAGCGAAGGCCCTGGATCTATAAGAACATGCACACTAATAATGATGCTGCCAGCTTCTACAATTAATACTTCACTTCAACTACTGAAAGAGCGAAGAACATGGGTGATGCCACATCAAGAGGTGCAGTCATCAACATCTCGACTTTGGGAGGAGATGATGCACCCAGAAACGAACATGAATAATGAATAAGTACAACTCCACTGCCAGTCTGCTACATTTTAAGATCAAACGACTATGTCAACATTCAGCTTGGGGGAGGGCACCCCATGTATCCAGGTAAGTACCCTTACCCTCTGAAAGTGTTATTTCTATAAATAATAATAATAATAATAATAATAATAATAATAATAATAATAACAACAACAACAACAACAACAACAACAACAACAACAACAACAACAACAACAACAACAACAACAACAATAATGACACCAATAAAATGAACATCCACACTTATATAATTAAAATTGGGAAACATACTTTTTAATTATGGGTTTATATTATCTACTATATCTCATCGAGTATTTGCTATTTTATAATAAGGTGTGTTAATTAGAGTGCGTTTAGTTTGCTTAAATTAGAGTTGAGTCAAACAAAAAGAGCCTGGACTAATCTCTATGCATAGAAATGATGAATAGTTGCTCTGTCGTAATTCCTTTCAAGTACCTAGTTTTCAACCTTAAATTCTCTGAGTTTAGATATATAATTGTTTTGGCCTAAGATTTATCTGAACTTGAAATTTGTGGGTAGCGAATGCTTGATCTAAGTCTAGGTAATTGACGGATATGATATGAGAAGGTCTATGTACTAATTATTTTGTTCCTAGAGATACTTGAGTTCTGGAGATTTATCTTTTGAAAAATTTAAAATTACCCATTGATGAGTTTATGTATGACGAGAGTTTGAATTCCTACCATAGCCATATATACTGCTTGCTAGACTAGAAAAACCAGCTTATAAGCTGCTTATTTAGTGTTGAGTTTTGTCAAACCGTGTTAGACCCTTGTTGAGAGGATTATCATGCCCCCAAGATCGAGATCACTTACACCCACATATATTCTGCTACTCCTACCCTGGGACTACACAAAAACATGCCTTTCCATCCAAAAATCTATCTCCTGTTCTGGAAGAGGATTCAAAAAAATATATATTATTAGGTTTTCCAAATAAATGCTCCAAGATTGTGGTTAATCTCTTCCAAGTTTATTGTATTTCAGGTAAAAGGCATGAGGCTATGCAAAATAAGCATCAAAAGAAAAAAAAAGAGAAAGGACAAAAGTCCCAAAATTCAAAAAAAAATTATTATGATAGCCGATGATCTCTATGCCTGAAGAAGTTCTTAATTACCATCAAAAAAGGAAGAAGATATCCCGAAGAGCTCCACAACAAAAAATTTTCAATTGCAGCAGTCTCTCTCGGAGCAAAGTAGAATTAGGTTAGCCACCAAATATTTCTACACACATACACATCTTGATCTAAGGGTATGACACTCTCCTCCTCGAATCCCGTTTTGACTGGGCAATACATACAAGATAAGTATGATGTATCCTTAAAATACCCTCAGCTCCATATAAGCCTATTAGTTATAGGGTATGAGAGATGAGGCATGATACTACTCTGCCTTATTCTAAAAATACCACATATTCTGAGTGAAAGAGAGAAGACAAAACACCATCATTGCCTTAGTGAGGATCCACAAATACCACATATGAGAGACCAGAAAAAGTCATACAAAGGAATCTCTGAGTTTTATTTGAAAACTTATAAAAACTCTAGAATAAAGATTGATCGAAGAGCTCGAGACATAGTGCTTGACTTAATTGTTCTGTCTTTCAATTGCTCAAGACCTAAATGAAGGCCAAAAGCCCCATGGTTGAAGATAATACGAGTAAGTTTGAAATTCAGAATAGTTTACTCTAATATAGAGAAGAGTTCTTGTTTGAACACATGTGTACTTTTGAGGCGTGAAAGCATTGTAGCAACTCCTGATCCACTGTTGAGATTGATTTTGCTAAGGGACTAGCAAAGTTTAAGCTTGGAGGAACTTATTGATGGCCATTTATGCTCATTATTAACCATCAACTATTGCCTAAAATAATATTAAATAAACCACAAAGCATAGTTGTAGGGTTTAATTCTAACGAGTTCCACGAGTTTTGTGCTCTCACTTGTTTTGCAAGACTATTTATGATTTCACTGTATAAAAGTACCTCAAATGAAGAATTGGACCACACCATTGCGAAGCCCTCGTCGAGCCACATGAAATAAAGTATTGGTTCACCCAAATCGGTTTCCAGATGACAAAGTTACGCATTTCGGAAGATTGTAAATGGGCCTCCGAGAGCAGTCCGGAGTAAAACGGGCATATCTCCCTCATCCGGAGTCTGTTTCAGCCGATCCACTAGGCGAATCGAAGCTAACGACAAGACCCACAAGCTCCCCAAAGATGGGCCTGTTTGGCCATGAACATGGGCCGGCCGGCCGGCCTCCCCCCGTGCCGCCTCGCCTCGAGCTTCTGGAAGCTTCCTCCACCGCCTCCTAGGATGCATCTCCACCGTGTTTCAAGGTCGATTTGATCCGATGGCTCCAAGGGAGAGTTGTAAATGTAATACGGATCGATGACATGGCAGTTCCTGGCTTGCCTCCTATTCCACCTCGGACTATATAAGCAGGCCACCAGGACCCCCAGGCGCATCTCTCTTCATTGTCTACCTCCAGAGCAAAAACTAGGGTTTCAACCCTCCATCTAATTAGAAGTAGAGATCCCTCTAGTTGTCTAGTTCTAGTTCTAGTTCTTCTAGTTCATCATCTAGTTCTAGTTCTTTTTCTAGTTCTAGTTCATCTAGTTGTAATTAGGGTTTTAGAGAGATAGAGAGGAGAGAACTGAGGAGGAGCCAGACCTGTCGGATCTTCTTCAATATTGTACTCTTGGTGCATCTGGTTCGTCTTCAAGTAATCTCCAGGTTCTTCATTTATTATTCCTGAGTATTCTATTTGATTAATTTCAGTTCTTACTTTATTTTATTTACTGGATCTCCGCTCGTATTGAGTGCTCTAGTTATTCATGGTAATTAGAATAGTAAGCTTTGGTGTAGACGTGGTGTCTAGACTAGGGTTTACCTGAGTATGCGCCCAACCCCCCAGTTAGTTGTGGTAGCCCCAGAGGTCACGGCTCTGTCCAGCCTCTGTAATCCACCATGTTAGGGTTGGTATTATCGTAGAGCTTTCGGCAGCCTTCTCCCAACTACCTTTTTCCCAGTCTTTCTCGAGAGTTGGAAAGTGTAACATCCTCAATTTTACTATACAATTAAAAAGTTAATCATGTCATTATATGCATGCAAAACATCATTAAGATTTAAATTTATATATATTTATTTAGTAATTTTCTATACATAGGTAAAGTGTGTTTTAGTTATTTAGATGTGACGTGGTTTGATTATGTTTTGGAATGCTTGATTGAGCACTAGCTAGTCATTTTTTATGTTGGAGTTGAATTAAATTTGAATTATATTGGAAATGGGCTTAAAATCCCATTTTTCTATTTATCCCCTTTTTGATTATTCAAAATCTATACATAATTTAGCTATGGTCCAAAAAGCAACTTCCGTGCTCTCATTGAGATGAACAAACTTGGTATTTAAAGTTTTTCAAGTTTTTATATAAAATTTAAAGTTATTATAGATTGATTCAAACCCCAAATGTCACTCCTATTCCAAATTTCAAAACAGAAGCATAATTTTAAAATAATTTCTATACCAAAAATGTAGGTCTTGAAAAGTTATGAAAACTTTGTTTTTAGAAATTTTCAAGTTCTTATATGAATTTTTGAGAAATCAAAAGGGGGTAAACTAGGGTTTTCACATTTTTCAAATTTGAACTTGAATTTCAAAAACTACACAGAATTTTGAAATGTTTCTTGAACCAAAGTTGTTCATTTCATTGAGTGGAGCAAATCTTATTTTTAGAGATTTTTGAGTTGTTATACAAAAACAGAAGTAATTTGGAAATTTCGAGCAATGGCACTTTCGTAAATTTGCTGAACAGTACCCCGGCCATTAGGGCGGCG
>DXKC01020558.1:0-11258 GCA_031170775.1 Cymbopogon citratus
TGTACGCCGGCGGGGAAGAGGTGCGCAGAGCAGAGGGGGCCGGGGGCGAGCTGCCCCTTCTCCAGAGGAGGGCTGCGGCGGCGCCTTCTCCAGAGGGCGGCGGCGCCTTCTCGAACGGGATCGGGTGCGGGGGGAGGGGACTTGAACGGGATCGGGTACGGGGGAAAAAGCAGTTCGGGTGGCCCCAGCAAACTAGTCCAATAAACATCTCTTGGAGGGGAGAGTTTTTTAAATAGGTTAGAGTAAAAAAACTAGCTCTAGCCCTTCTGTTTGGCTACTTTGAGGCTAGTTTGGCACAGACTAATCAACTCTAGCTCTATCCACGGGATCCAAACAGGGCCATTGTGTGTATTTCTGGTTGGCTTGAACTTATCACAGTGTTTTTCTATTACAGAAAAACAGCATCACTCACGTTCTATCTGCTTGCTGAAACTGAAAGGTTGCTGCTGAAATTGAAAGGTACCGGTCTATGTTAACACTCGCTGGAAGCCAGGATCATACAAGGAGGAACGCAGCAACCATGTTTGTGGAATCCTGGACTCACGTTTATCTTCTGCTGAAAGGTACCCGTCTATGACGTCAACATGTGACCAACGATTATCTGCTGATATTATCTTAGCATCCAAACGTTTGTGCCAACGTTGTGGTGGCACCATCGTGGCAAACTCTTGCCTCTTCCGCCACCCATTTCACCCCTATAGTAAGTCAGAAGCTCCAATCCGTTTAGCAAATTGAATAATCTCGCGTCGTTGAAGGATTTCTGGCCGTGTGACATATCCACATAGGCGAGGCGTGAGCGTGACTCCGATGCCTTCCTCCTAATTTCATCCGCAGTTCATCGGTTGGGCCGCTGGGCGCTGGCCGGTCAAAAAATCGGAATCGCTCGCTCCTTCATCAATCATCGCCTGCTCTACTGGTGAAGAGTGAAGAGCCGAAGACCACACGCCTTCCCCAAGCTCCGCACCTACCGCGAGAGCCGGCGCCCCATCCACTCCACCGGCACGATGTGCACCCTGCAGCAGCGCGGCCGCGTCTTCGTCCTGACCCTCACGGGCGACGGCGAGCACCGGCTGGGCCACGCGCTCATCTCCTCGCTCCGCTCCGCGGTGGCCTCCGCCAAGGAAGGCGCAGCGAACGCGGGGCCCGGGTGCGCGCTGGTGACCGTCGGCGAGGGCCGGTTCTTCTCCAACGGGCTGGACATCGGGTGGGCGGGCACCTCCCGCGCGCGCCTCAGCGAGCTGGTGGACGCGCTGCGCCCGCTGGCCGCCGACCTCCTCGCGCTGCCCATGCCCACCGTCGCCGCCGTCACGGGCCACGCCTCCGCCGGCGGCTGCCTCCTCGCGATGTGCCACGACTACCGTGTCATGCGCGGGGACCGCGGCGTGCTGTACATGAGCGAGGTCGACATCGGCCTCCCGCTCCCGCCCTACTTCATGGCCGTGCTCCGCGCCAAGATCACCGCCGCCAACGCGCTCCGCGATGTTGTGCTTAGGGGAAAGAAGGTCAGGGCCGCCGAGGGCAAGGAGATGGGCATCGTCGATGCCGTCTACCCTACTGCGGATGAGACGACGGCCGAGGCCTTCAAGCTTGCCGAGCAGCTCGCCGCCAGGAAGTGGGATGGGGGCGTTTACGCGTCCATAAGGATGTCCATGTACCCTGAGGCCTGCAGGTCGGTTGGAATTGTCGAGGAGAGCGATGAGGAGAAGCGGAAGCACTTCGCTTCTAAGCTCTGACTTCGTGATTGGCGAGAAGAGGTCAGTATCCGCGTAGATGCACAATCTCCTTACAGTGCCTCTCTTGCTGATGAGAAAACTTACGGTTTCATTTCATCTCTGCTGGTTTTACCGATAGTTTGACTGTGCTGTACCCAGAATCCCATATCTAACCAGAATCAAATAATTTGGCTGTTATTGTTGGCTTCTAGTAAGAATATGCTTAGTTTCAGCTGCAATTATGATCCAATTCAGATGACGTTCATCTTTATCCATGGTTATTAGTGGATCTCAGGAACTTTTCTGAATTAACCAACTTTAGACATGCGAAAACAGAGGCATAGCTAGAGGTGAAATAGATGAGTAATTACATACTGCACTGCGAGGACATTAATAACTGAATGCAGCCTTAGAGAAGGATAAATCCAACTATCAGACTAATCTAAGGGTTCAGGGTTATTGTTTTAGTAATAACAACAGTAAACAATTAATTGAAATATGGAGATTTGACTATTCCTTCTTCATCTCCCTGTCATGGTACTTGCTACAATTTTCAAACTGTTTGTGCTTTTCTATTTGATGCCATGAGATCTTTGTATTATTTTTGTATGCAACTGATTTTATGAGGATTTAGTTCAAGCTGGGAGCATGAGTCTAACAAGGCTTTGACCCACTGTGTCCTCTATCATATTTGTTTTTCTATTCTGGACTCGTGGTTAGTAGAACAATTCTTCAAGAAAGACCCACAAGTTTGGATAATTCCTACTTTAATATAATATCCTAAGGAGCAAGTATTTTCTTTTGAGAACCTCAAGTTTGAATATCATGCTTGCCAATCATGACGCAGTCATATTTTTTTATCATGATTATGAATTATTGGCCCATCGGACCTTCATGAGATGTCAATGTTCTCTATTGTGAATTTGATTTGAATTTTGAAGGTGACCTGCAAACCTGCAATTCGCATCACTGTGTAGATGTTCGCCATTTTCTACTATGTATTTCTTGAAAAGAATTCAGTTTAATTTATGCCGGTTTGGTTAATATGTAATAGTGCATTTATGCTGGAATCTATTCAATATTTCAGTCTCACCATACTACAGATAAAAAATATACCTAACTTGAGTATAGCTCTGGTCTTTGGGAGAAGCAAATTTATTGGGATTCATCTGGGGCCAGATGTTGCTAGTCCATCTGATGTGAAGCAGCTAACTCTATTTGTGTTTTTATGCAAAGTTATTCAATGGACAATTCAAATTTACAGCTATTAAGTTCATTTGAAGGTGGGTATAGCTAGTATTGATCTTGCCCTGTCATTGTGGTCTTAGCTACTACTTTCAATTTGTTTACACTTAAATGTTTCTCTGTTGAGTAGCTTAGTATATGAATTGTTATCTTAAGACCCAGTTCCATCAACATGATACCAAAGCCTTTCATACTTGCATTACCTAAGTTTACCGATTTTATTAGGGAATCCATGTCTATGCCACCAACCTAGAGTTTGTAAACAATAGGGCATTGGTAGTGTATAAGGTCACTTTAGACCTTATGAGAAGGGGTGATACGTCTAAGATCAATTTGTTGTTATGTATAAGGTCTAGATGGACAGGGACCCACACATATCAAGTTAAAATAAACATAAATCCTAACTTCTTTGCTTTCTCATACATGGCAGGCATCAGCAATGATTACAGTCCTCCCATGCTTTCTCTCACTGTGACAGCTTCCTTTATTGCTATTTTTTATTGTGCGAGTCTGGGTCTTAGGCCAAAAGCCAGGTCTCATGCTTCTTGAGACTGTAAAACCGTTGCTGTAGTGTATAGGGTGCCGTTTAAGCAGTCTGACTGGGCCTTAAGGTCTCCATTTTCAACACAGCATGGTGCCAAATACCATCACTCAGAATCCTTTCATGGTACCACCAAAACCACCTTCATGGGTTTACCACTCACATCACAGATAGTTGACTTGTTCATTTTGTACCAAAAATCCCCTCCAGATCATTCTCCTAGAACTTATTAGTTTGCAGTTTGCGTCAATACATAAATTATCTTACATAGCATCATTGTACGATTGAGAATCCACTTTCTTGCATGGTTTTATGAGCTTTTTATCATCACTTAAATTCACAAGTCATGTTGGAACAAAAAGTGCCGCTGAAACTCGTATTTGCTTTCTGGCATCTGATATGTCTGCATGCTTTCTAATTCATATTCCTGCTTTGTGATGCCCCTGCCTGTTGGAATTGCTGCAAACTTAAAAACCAACTCTGTTTGAGTTTCTGAACCATCCGTTCTTTTCTTTTCTGCAGCGTTTCTGTGGAAGCATGGAGGGACCTTCGCATTGTGTACCCGTACGCCGTTCAACCATTGACGTTGTGGCTATGTATGAAGTATACTTGTAATTTTACTTGCCTGATAGAGTGGTAGTGGGAAATAAATTGAAGCTCTTCTCCCCACCTTGGTTCTAGAATTCAGTGTGCCTGCTAAGACTATATACGGAGTATATATTATTCCAGTAACATCATTGATATGTGTTCATATATTGTGCCTGGTTCCACGTCATTTCTTGGTCCTGGGTGTTTGGAAGCTCCGGAACTCCGCGATGCAACTAAAGCTTGCTTAACGAGCCAGTTCGGCTCGTTTGGCTCGGCTCGTTCTAGCTCGTTAAGAGAGCTCGGCTCGTTATCTTAACGAGCAGAGGGCTGGCTCGGCTCGGCTTGTTAACGAGCTCGAGCTGGCTCGTTAAGCTCGCGAGCCAGAGATATTAAATTTAAAATAAATAGAATATGTGTATTATTTAAGGTTTAATAATAGTAATAATATAAAGCTAGTCCATTCGTAAGACTTAATAAATCAAACAAAAATAATATATACGGTTATATTATAATACTACACCATACATTTTTTATGGGTCACACTCCATATCATATATGATGCGTCCATAATTTATTATTAATTATATATACATTAAAATAAAATCATATTAATCTTAAGTGTATCATCAAAAGTCCCGTCATCAACAAATTGTAAAGTGGTAAGATATAAAGTCATATAACACTGATAAAAGTTTTAAGGTCAACAACTTTGGCTCGTTAGGCTCACGAGCCGGCTCGAGCCAGCTCGTGAGCTAGTTTATTAACTAAAGAGCTAAAGTGTTGGCTCAGCTCGTTTAAAAATATAAACGAGCCGAGCCAAGCCACTAATGAGCCGAGTTGAACGAGCTACCGAACTACGAGCTTTTCGTCCAGCTTTAGATGCAACTTGCAAATGGTTCCGTGGGCAACTCCTTGGGTGCAGCCCGCCGTGGATTACCTTCTTTCCGGCTTTGGTTGACCGGAAAATTCCTCAAAATTCCGTGGATGAGATGACGAGTGCATCCATCATGTCAGTGTCATGCTGCCACAATTTAGGCTTGTTTCGAAGTAAAGAAATGCTGACATAAATTTTGAGGAACGCCCATTTCATCCAAGTTGCTTGCAAATTTGGACTAGAAGATCCTCTCCAACGAGATGGATAGAGACGCCCTACACACGTTGGTTGTCCAATGTTCAAATCGGTTTGGTGCTGCAACATATTTGGCGAATTCAAACTTGCTGGAAGCTTCAGCCACTTTTTGTTAATTTGTTTACTTGGTGGAGCTAACTGTTTTTGTTGGCAATCAAATCAAATCACACTCTGCTTCACCTGATTGATTAATCAATCGATCTTCATGATCGCACCCACCTCGTAAGGCCATTCTTAGTGGAGGTTTCATCAGAGTTTCATGGCATTAAATATGCTGATGTGGCACCGTATTAATAAAGAGAGAGGTGATTAGAGTTTCATGGAAGTGGAGAGAGTTTCATCCTCATGAAACTCTCATGCACTGTTTCCAAAAAATAAATGTGTTGGAAACCGTGTGATGCCATTCAGACGGGCCTAACTGTCGCTTCGTCTCTCACGTATATGTGGGCCCCACGCCTCCATCCCACGGCAGGGCCGGTGGGGTACTCGACAGGTGCCAACGGGACAGAAGAGAGGCAAACTCTCAAAAGACTCGAGAAAAAAAATCGAATCGAAAAATAGAAAAAGTCTCTTGCCCCAGCGGCCGTGCCGAGCCGGCATCCCCTTCCGTTCCCCTAGCCGCGATCGCGACGACCCCGCGCCGGCAAGGGTGACCGGCGGCTGACAGCCGCCACGGCAGACGAGCCCCATGGGAGACAACAAGTCTCCTCTGAGCCTGAGCCCGATGGGCGGGCGCGACAGGGACCGGGACCGGGAGCTCCTCATCCCGGTCTCCGGCGGCGGCTCGGCGCCCGGCGACGGGGGCGAGGACGACGACAGGGCCTCCTCCGCCTCCGCCGCGCTCTCCTCCTCCGGCCGCGAGGTACGCTCCTGACCCCGCCGCCCCCCTTCCTACTCGATTGCATAGTTTGTTTGTTTTTTCTCTTGCCCCCTTTACTCAAGGGTCGGTTAGTTTACGATTTATGTTATTTTCTGTTTTAAACCCAGCTACATCTTGTTGACTGTGATGTTTGTTAACGGCATGAACCGAAGAGCAGTTTAACGGTATGTGGTAGGAAATGCTACAATGTCCCATTTGGGTCTTGTGGGCAAATGATATGAGTACTGGATGGCACGTAGCTTCGATGTAGCTTATTTCATTGTTTGGTTTGCTTAAACATAGAAAGCTGAGAAGGCTGTGACCCACTTGTTTTTTCTGCGCTGGCACACCTTTGATATTACAAGTTGAACAAAATGATGTTCAAAATATTTATGATTCTGAATTTCTATGGAATCTATAAACTGCCTAGAGTGCTTAGGACGCTGAGTGGCAATTTGGAATGAAAGTTACATGTCAACATCTGAAATACATTTTTTCTTGCTCCTACTCTTGCGGTTTTGTTTTTCCTATCTGATACTTGCCTTGCTGAAACTGGGAAAGCATGTTCTGGGTTCAAGCTAGAACAGCTTATGTTGATTTTTTTTCATCCCCTTTTTTTTCTCTTGAAATGCAGGCTTTCCATAAGGTTGTACGCAGTTGGGCTTCAAAGAAGTTCATGACTGGATGGTAAAGAGTCTTGCGACATTAATATTTCATCGCCTCTTGATTAATGTTTAGCATTTAGAAATGGAACAGTAATATGGGAATTCCTAGTAGCTAATTCTAGGTTCTATTTCCATGGGTTTCATGTATAGCCTGGTTGTTGGGGATATGTACCATGATCCACGGCTTAATAGCCAGTAGGCACTTAAAGAGTCAAATTTCTTGGTGCAGTGGTATATGGTTGCTGTGCTTCCATTCCCCTTTACACATCAGGAAATCATTTAGGTAGGAGATGCAATGTTATCAATAGGGTTATCTAACTAGTAGTTACTAGGAATAGTGGGATGCTTGTTTATTTGGTTCTTCGTGATGTTCATTTCAATAATAATAATAATAAAAGATAGCCTTGTATAAATCCTGAGAAATATCAGAAGGTTCATTCACTTATGGTTGGAATGGAGGATTTTCATGTTGCCACTAACTGATAGCCCCTTTGTGATAACCCAAACATTGAAAATACAGCCATATGGAACATGAATTTGGATTTTAGACAAAATACTCCATGATGTTCCAACAGTAGGATTACCATAAAGTTCTAATCTCAAGGAATTTCCTTAGTCCTTTTTGTTCAGTTAATTTCACACACATATGTCCAGCCTCTAGTTTAGGCATTAAAAATACTGTTGTTTCTCCTGATTCCTGAAGTGTCATTCTGGGATGTATATGAACCATGATAATCGATTACTGTGACTTTACATGCATCATTTCTGTGCAATTTGCAATGATGCTACATGATTTAATCTTTCCATGTGCCTGCCACATATACTAAGATGTTTTTTCTGTTATCCTTTTATTTGCCGGTCTCCAGTGTAATTCTCTTCCCCATAGCAATAACGTTCTACATCACCTGGTGGTTCATTCATTTTGTTGATGGATTCTTCTCTCCAATCTATGCTCAACTGGGAATCAACATATTCGGTATTTGAACTAACTTCTCTTTTGTATTGAAATATCGGATTCTAGAAAAATGGATACACCTTTCGTTCAAAGTTCTAGTTCACTTTAGCTTTGTCCTAAGTCCAACTTGTTCAACTTTGACATGTTCATAAAAAAAACTACCAACATCTACGACATCAATTCTCCATGAAATATGTTTTGATAATACTTATATTGACTCAAAATTAGAAAAGTTTGACTTAGGAAAAAAATAAAGTGAACTTTAACTTGGAGCAGAGGGAGTATTATGTAATATTGTAATGATTCCCTTTCATTCAGAAAAAGGGACCACTTGCTGTTCAGTATGCTCCATGGGATTAGATTATCAATTCTTAAATCTGGGAAAGTTAGCTTGCAGGCCATTTAGGAAAAATTATTGTTATATGATAGCTTGTCATCAGTGAGAAGAACATTGTATTCCTTATCCAGCTTAAGTTCTCAGTTTGCACTCTGATGATTTCGCAGGTCTTGGCTTCATCACATCTGTTACTTTCATATTTGTGATTGGAGTCTTTATGTCATCTTGGGTTGGGGCATCTGTCCTTAGCCTTGGCGAGTGGATTATTAAGCGCATGCCACTTGTTCGTCATATCTACAATGCATCGAAGCAAATTAGTGCTGCAATATCACCAGGTAATATCAATCATCAAACTGGTTGATTGAATTCGTTGAGGTGCTGAATAAGTTATGGTTGCTTTTTACAGATCAGAACAAACAGGCATTCAAGGAAGTGGTTATCATAAGGCATCCTCGTGTTGGAGAATATGCTTTTGGTTTCATTACATCGTCAGTATCCCTCCAGGTTTGCTCCAAAGGCTACTTTAGCTTTTCACGCTAATGTCGTTTCTTTTATGCTTCTGCTTTTGTTATGCTACTTAGCAATTCAAGCTACATGGTTGAGACTTTACTGTCATGACATTTGGATGTGGGTAAAGTGAGATAATCTCACTGTTTAGTTGCTGCACGAGAAGAATTGCATTGATAACATGCATTTTTTTTGGCTGTACTAAGTTATATTGATGACATGCATTTCTTGGCTGTACTAATGCCATTTCTGATTTTAGCACATGGTTTTGTCTCTCAGTCTCTGTGCATCAATTCTGTTATTTATTTGCAGAGTTATTCTGGTCAAGAAGATCTTTACTGTGTCTATGTCCCAACGAACCATCTTTACATTGGTGATATCTTCATGGTGAATTCAAAGGATGTCATAAGGCCAAATCTTTCTGTGCGTGAAGGCATCGGTAAATTCTTACTCTCTGCCATTTCCGCACTGTTTATATTCTGCTTCAAGAAATAAGGATGGCTACTTCTGCAAAAAGAGAATTTAACATATTTGCACGCATGGTCTGCAGAAATTGTTGTATCTGGTGGTATGTCAATGCCCCAAATTCTGTCAACCCTCGACCCGCAGATGATCCATGGGGACAGAACAGGACCAAGCAGAAGCTGAAGCTGCTACGAGCGCTTTGTGTAACCTTTCTACTGGTTGCTAGTAACAATTTCATACAGGCTAACACGAGTACGGCAAACTAGACTCCGAGCACAAGTATCTGTATATTAAGTAGATGTAGGTGACTCACATGGTTTGATTGTTTGCTGGGCTCTGTACCATGGTTTGTACTTTGTACTTCACCATATGCAAGAAAGAAACATCTCATCGCTGTCTGTGATATCCAACTGTTGTAACATTCCAATCCTCTGTGTGGTTGTTGACTCTTTTGAAGTGCCGCTTTGCTTTGCAGCTGATCTGATCTGACATTGAATTGGGTTCTCGACTTGTGGAGGTCGATGGTGATGCCCTTGTATATGTGGCCAGTTTTAGGAGCAACGCTCCTGCATAATTTTTTTTGCATGAAATTGTGATGCTCTTGTATATGTGGCCAATTTCTTCGGGTGGCATGTTGGCCCATGGTGTTGTGTGTGTGAAACTTCAGATTCCTTTGCATTGGCTATTTTTCAGAGAATGCTAATTCTGTTAGGCTTGTTTGGATTGTATTTGTGTATTGGTGTTAAGTTCAAGGTGCTCCTTCTGTTCTATCCGTGGCCATTTTTTGGAGAATGCTAATTCTGTTAGGCTTGTTTGGATTGCATTTGTACATTGGTCTTCAAGTTCAAGGTGCTCCTCTGTTCTATCTTTGGTTCTCTCTAGCACACCAAAAATTTACTTTGTATTCCCACTCGGTGCAAAATCTAGAACTAGTGCTAAGCAATTCGTAGCTAGCAACACCTCCTCAAGCGGATTGCATTCCCTCTGTCACTTTGGGCATGTTTGGATTCTCTGGTTAACTGAACTTTAGATCACTTCAGCTTATGTTTGTTTCTAAATTCTTTGTGAGGGTGGCTAAACTTTAGTTATGACTTTAGAATACTTATTCAGAGCCTCGAGAGTTCAAAATTGTCTAAAATTTAGTAGCTAGACTTCAAAACTGTGGAGAACTTGAAATCTGCAGACTTTGATGAGCAACTGAGGGGTTTTTTTTTTAATTTTTTTTTAGGGAACATGAGCTACTGACTCCATGAACCACGTTGACACATGCCGGGCCTGAGTTAGTATTTTGGGACTTGGCCCAAATTGCGGAAACCCGCCGTTTCTCGAGCGAAAGTGGGGCCTACTTGACTTTGACGGACGGCTGAGATTCGCTTGAGCTAGAGAATCCGACAACCAGAAGCCCCGCCGCCCCCGTAGAACCCTAGTGCGCAATGGGCTCTCTATATAACAAACGCCCCCGCGGCTTCCATCTGCCACGCCGCCGCCGCCGCCTCTAAACTGGAGCATTCCCTTCTCTCTAGATCTCACGCTCTTTCACTCCAGAAATTGGATTCGGATCGGATCGGGGCTTGCTTTCTGCTTCTTTCTGAGTTCAATCGGTTTTTGATTTTCTGATTGGGGATTTGAGTTGCATCTTTGACTGGGGATTTGAGTTTCTTTGGTTGAGGACGGTGAAGATTGTATCTAAAGGTCTCGTTCGTCGTAACTGGCATCTGTTTGCCTTGCCGACCATCCTGATATATCACCACCCATATTCCGAGTCCGCTGCCAACAACAACCATCAGCCCTGTCAAGATTTTTCGTTTCTTCTTAGCTTTTGGTGCTTGATTTTTTTTATGTTTTCTGGCCAATGATTAAAACAAAAAAATAGACAAGCATATGTCCGAATCCATTTATGTGGATAAGCCTAATCTTCTCTATGAGGTCAACCGCATCTTTGTTATTATTGTTCTCATTTTTTTCATTTTTCTTGTGACTTCGATTTCTTCTTCGGGGCCAAGGATGAAATTTGTGGATGTTATTTTTGTATGATATCGGTGATTACAGAACCATTACTGCCTTCCTTCTGAGGCCTCAGTTTCATTTGGATCTTTTTTTACATCGAATGTGGTCTTTCTTTGAAGTTTATTTTGCGATCTGAATTTTATTGCTTTTGCTAAAAAGGTCGGGTGATGAGTAGTGCATAGTTCAGATGATCAACCCGTGTGGTTTTGATTACCTTGAATAAATAGTCTTTCGCTCCTAGCTGACGA
>DXKC01020578.1:0-13424 GCA_031170775.1 Cymbopogon citratus
GGCAAGCCCACGTGGGCGGGGTGCGGCCGCCACGTCGCGTCGGTGCACGCGCAGATCCCCGAGCGCCTGCCGCGACTGGCCCGGCGTCGCTGCCGCCCCGGCCGTCGAGAAGAAGAAGAAGGCGGCCGCTGACGACGATGCTGGGAAGGCCGCCGGCACCGCCGCTTCAGCTCCTCTCTTCCTAGTTACCACTTCTTTGGTAACTGCTTCCTTCCTCCACGGCCGATCTTGTGCCGACGAGAGGGATCATGGCGGGGGATGGGGGAGGAGGTGTACGTGGCGGCCATCGACCAGGGGACCACCAGCACCAGGTTCATTGTCTACGACACCCACGCCAAGCCCGTCGTGTTGCACCAGCTCGAGTTCAAGCAGCACTACCCGGAGGCAGGGTGAACGTGGGCAAGTTTTGTTGTTTTTCTCGGGCCAGAGCTCGGTTGGGTAGCGAGTATGTGCATGTGCATTCGTGACCAAAGAGTTGGACTTTGCTGCTCTATAGGCAGAGGCACGAGGCACACAGGAAAGCTGTAGTACCGGGGCAGAGGCAATGTGGAGACCCAACAAGTCTTGTATCCTTCAGAGTTAATAAGGTGTGGCTCACATGGTCCAATAAATCATGAGCAGAGGTGCTGGTTTAGTGTAGCACAAGGAGAGCAGAAACCAGGGAGCGAGACTAGCCAAGTAAATTTTGGTAGTAGAAGCTAGGAGAGGTTCTGCTCAGGCGGCGTTGGTGGTGAGCGCTACCATGCTCAGCTCAGTGGTGATTAGGAGTGCTCGAGGTGATCAACAGCAAGCAATCTGGAGGCCGGCGAGGAGACGCCGGTTGGAGCAGACGTCGGGAAGGAGATCCTGGAGAAGGATGATCTCCCTGAGCCAGTTGTCACGGCGGGCAGGTCGAGCATTGAGATCGTCAAGAGCTCAATCAAATCATGGGTCGACAGGATGCAGCCAACGGGAATGAGATTTGAGGTGGAGAAGTTTGATGGCAGTGGCAACTTTCTGTGGCAAACAAGGTTCCAGGATTTGCTGGCTCAGCAGGGGATCCTGGAGGGTTTGCAAGAGAAGAAACCGGGCAAGATGGAGGATGAAGACTGGGAGGATATGCAATTGCAAGCAGCCGCAACCATACGACTGTGTCTCTTAGACCAGGCCATGTTCAATGTCATGGATTGAACCTCTCCAAAGAAAATCTAGGATAAGGCATAAGTTCATACATACATACATGGATCATTTTCAATAATTTAAAACACAAGGCAGAGGTTCATACATACAGTGGGTTAATTGAAGGCATCTAACCAAGTGCAACATGACGACCTCAGGTCATCACTAAACCTAAGAGACTAAAGAGTACATTGATGCTTAAAATTACATAGCCAGATACTGGAGGCAGGATCACGCCATTGGAGGACTTTATCATTTCAGAGCTTGCAAAGCTCCCATGCTGCTATCATGATCACCTCAATGAATAATGGAATATTATAGGTTAGCCTGGCTTGGTTAAGCTTGTCAATTATATCCAGAGTGGCATCCTAGTTAGCACCAATACGCTGCCAGCAATCCTGTGCAAAGGGCAATCAAAAAAACAAGTGTTGTATAGTTTCCAATTCCCTAGAGTTACACGTAACACAAACTGAAGTGCCTTGAATATTGAGATGTCTTCTCCACAACATATCCTTGGTATTTAACTGATCCACAAGAATGAGTCAGGTAAAGATCTTTATTCTCAGGGTACATTTTGACTTCCAAATGACTTTGAACATTGGGTGAGCCTGAATACCTCTGAAAGCATACCGGTTGAATTTCTTTGAAGTATATATTCACTGCCCTAGATAGGAACCCATGTGTCATTGATTTCCTGCTCATAGGAAACCTCTTGCAACTCTTCTTGTAAATTCTCCATTTCATGGAATGCTTCATTTGAGAGAGGTAGCGTGAAGATGGAGTCCGGGTCTACAACTTGCATTACATCACAGACTGAGACTCCTGAAGACTTTGAGTAAGATGCTAATCTTGGATACTTATTTGATAAGATTTCACTGGCCCACAATAAATCTAGGACAAGTTGGCCACTCAGTATATGTCCAGGACACTGACCACCAAGTTGTATCTGAAGCGGAAGTTGTATGGCTGAAGATGCAGGAGGGGTCAGATCTCATGGAGCACTTGAACGTCTTCAATCAATTGGTTGCTGATCTTGCATGTGGAGAGGTAACTGTTGATGATGAAAACAAGGCAATAATTCTTTTGTGCTCTTTACCACCATCCTATGAGCATGTGGTTACTACACTAACATATATGGAAAGTAAACCATCACGATCGAGGATATTACTGCAGCGTTGCTTGCCTGGGAACAGAGGATGAAGAACAATGCAATGGAAGCAACTCAAGGTAAAGGTTTACTGGTTAGTGGAGAGCCTAGCAGGGGGAGTTGGAGGCCAAGAGCAGGAGGAAAAAGAAAGTGCAGTGTTTCAAGTGTGGAGAATGGGGACATGTCAAAAAAGAGTGTCCAGGAAGGCAGAAGGCATGTGCTAATGTTGCATCATCAACGGGTGACTCGGAAAATGACAGTAACATTCTCTAGTCAGATGAAAAGATGGCATTTGCGGTTGTACAAATTGTAAGGGTGCAGTGCTACAGGTGGAGTCACTGAGATGGTGTTGCATGGTAGCAAGGTTTCCTGAGGCGGCAGGTTTGAGGCCAAGTCAAACTTGTCGGGCCAAACTTGTCGGGCTGCTCTTCGTGAAGCGGCGAAGTCGACAACTCAAGTCAGGAGTACAGGTTGTTCGCACATGACAAGACTTGAAGGTGGAGAAATATTCGCTAAGGTGGAGATTGTTAGAAACGTGTCGAATATTTATTTGTACTGATGGGGTTACAGTGGACTTGTTGTAATTAGCAGTATAGGGTCAGGTGAGCTTGGTGTTGGCTCTTGTAACCCGGCCCCTCTATAAAATGAGGAGGGGGCTACTGTTGTAACCCGCTTGAGAGAGGCAACACAGAGTGACAGGCTCGCAGGGCGGTGCTGGCATTTTGGCCGGCACCTTGGGTTGCCGGTGTTACGGTTTCTATGAGGAGCGCCCGTAAGCATGCCCCGGGGACGTAGGCTTTGCCGAACCTTGTTACCAAAAGTCGAGTCTCCGGTGTAGTGTGTGCTCTCTCTTGAGCACCTCGTCTAGGTAGATCCAAGCAAGCTTCCGCATTAGGCACGATATCACAACAGATATAGAGCATAGTTAGCATCCTTGTTGTCCATAAGGACTAATCAGGAGGAATGTTTAAATCACAAATCAGGGAATAAATTGAAGAGTTAAGTACATCGTAGGTCCATTAACTTGTAGTGTTGTCCCAAATAGATCTGCCAAAATTGAAACCGGTTATTTGGCCCCGAAAACTTTGAAACCGGTTCACTTCAGGTCCAAAGGCTAAAACCAGTCTTGTTTTGCCGTGTCATTTAACAAAAACGTCTCACCCCCATCTCCCGTCTCACCCCTAATTCCCTCCTGGCTGACATGATCTACTTTCAAAATGGGGATGGTTCAACCACGGTTCGAACCGCAGCCGAACCATCGAACCATTTGCTATGTAGAGGAGCACCGGTCAATCCGTTTAATTACTGTTGTTCCTCACGATGCACCGATGGTTACCATCGAAGACCTGGAGTGAACTGGTTTCAAAGTTTTCGAGGCCAAATAACAGGTTTCGTAGTTGGCGGGCCTATTTGGGACAACGCCACAAGTCAACGGACCTACAGTGTATTTAACTCTAAATTGAATTATTATGCTACAGATCTATGGTTTTAAGTGAACCCGACACGCAAATTGATCCACGAGGTAGCCACCCATGGCGCTCTCTCTCACTGTCTCACAGGCCGTCTCCCGTTGTGATCTCCATGGATTCAGGCGCCAACTCCGACATCGAGTCCGCCAATGCCGCATCATGGAACGGCGAGGACGAGACCCGATCGGCAAGCAGCGTGCAGTGTGCGTCGAGCGCGAGAGGTGGGCTATTAACGCGGCGTTGGGACCCGATCGAGCGCGGCGCAATTAACGCAGAGCGCGGCCCGAAGCAAAGGGGTAGCGGGGTCCAAAATTTGGCTTCTGCGCTACAGCGACTTCCTTTCCTCAATTGTGTTCCTACGTCAAGACGACTTCTATTTCTGATAAGGAGGGAGTAATTGTTTTTTGTCACCAATTAATAAATCTAACATCGCATACTCGCATGATACAATGTAGTTCCAATGGCTTATCTCTCCGACACAACTCAAGTGTTTATACTAGTTCAGGCAATGAGTCCTAAGTTCAGCGGGGGATTTCAAAGTATTCCTAAGCACGAGGCAGCCGATGGGTCAGATAGCGAGCACAGTAATCATGTTATTAGTACATGATAAATATAGTTCAGTTGTAAAGGGATGTTATTAATTAGTTCAAATTATAAAATAAATAAAATCGATTTTCGTCAGCAAATGATCCTAACGTTGCTCCACCATGTGTCTACGCACCTCTCCATCGGTCTGCCACCAACAAGCACCATCCAGATCTTCAACGAATCCTCTCCCCATCTCTACGAAGCCATGAATCGGTGATCGGCAACAGCAGGCGACTCTTCGGGCGACGCTCGCCGCCGGCCACGCGTCGGCCACTGGGCGCCTCGTCGGAAGGGGAGCAGCGGAGGGGATCGAAGAAGATCCGACGTCCTGCCGGGGAAGGATCACGCGCCCACGGGATTGCCTGGAGGAACTCCGCGTGTCGGCAACGGCGGCGGGTCTCGTTGGAGCAATCCCAAGGTGGATCTTGTCCGGAAGATAGAAGACCAGATCTTCCTAGAACCTTGTGCTGGTCTCCGGCCAGCCGGCACATGAAATGAAGAGCGGTCTCTTCACCGTCTCCTTTCGTTCCTTCACTGTTCGTCGGTTTTTCTTCTTAAACTGAGAACCATGCGAGGCCGGGGGAGGGGCGGCCGTGCTGCCCGTGGTGGGTGTCGCCTCATTTTGGCCCCCGCCATTAGGCAGGCGCTACACCCCAAGATGGAGAAGAAGCCCGTGACATTGGAGCCGGCAAAGACAGCAGAACAAGTGGAGTTGGAAGGAAGGCGTGCTTTATCAGAGATCGTCTCGTTCGTTGCTGACGCTTCTCTCCGACCAAAGCTGGATCGGTGGGTCCCGTTTAAGTCAAAGTTCTGGGCCAGTGATGGAGAGTCGGACTCGGAGACGAAGGAAGAGAAGGATCCTGCACCAGCCACTCCCTCGACGCCTGACTTCATCAAGGAGGCGATGCAAGCCGGATTCTCTTTGGAGCAATTATCTAGAGCAGAAAATGCTTTAGATTCAGGTAACAAAGCCCCTTCTTGTGACAAGCGTTTGGCACATGAGATCCTCTCGGTAATGGTTCAAAAGAAATTTGCGGTGGCGCCTTGGCAGGGTCCTCTACCCGAACCTCGTGTTTCTCCATTGAGGACCTTGGGTGACTGTTTTGCCAAGGCGATCTGCTGTAGTTCTTGTTCCAGTTCCGTTTCTTCTCGTTCGTCTTCACGTTCTCTGACTTATGTGGGAACGAAGGCGCGTTCAAAATTTTTTGAAAATCCAATGTTTCAGGCGGTCTGTTCTCCTTTTCCTCCGCTTACTGCTACGAAGGCCCTAGAGTCTTGCGGTGTGGAGTTAAAAGAGACAGGCTTAGTTCCTAAAAGTTTGGATCGGATTTGTCTTGCACCTGGTAAATTTTTTAGGCCCGCTAAGGGGTTATGTGCTCTCTTTTCTCGGACTGGGACCAAGACCAGATACATCTGTAATCCGTCCAAAGAGCAGCCGCCACAATCTCAACCTACACCTAAGCCATCCACTTTTCCGCGTTCCTTTGTGGAAGTGGTTCGTGAAGGCAAGGCGATGGCGGATCCTGGCGCTGGCAATGGCGGATATGGTGGGGGGGGGGTCGTGGTTTTCATCCAGGATTCCACCCCGGTTTTGATCCGAGATTTGGAGGCCGAGGTAGAGGTGGGTACAACCGTGGACGTGGACGTTTCCATGGCAATCATGGGGGCGGCTATGGCGGCTATGGTCCAAATCAGGGCTATAACCAGGGTTTCCATGGTTACCACGGTAGAAACCATGGAGGATTTGGAGGCAACAACAATAGAGGCGGGTTCAACCATGGTTACCCGCGCAATTACCCCGGTCCTCCTCAAATCGGTGCGGGGGTTGTCGGCGCTCCTACCCAACAGACCGTTGTGGGGGGAGGCAGCAGTGCTCCAGTCCATCACGACGGTGCAAGCCTGGTGGGAGGAGGAGGCGTCACCCAGCAACCGGCTGTTGGGGGGCAGGCCCCTATGACCGGCAATGGTCAAGAGGGTGCTGCCCCCGTCATCGGTGGGGGCCATGGGGGCGTTGCCCCTGGGGCCGTGGTTCCCAACCTGGGAGGGGCACCGACCGGGGAACCGCCGGTGGCAATGGAGGTTGAACCAGCACACCGGGTGCCAGGAGAGATCTTGGGTCCGACGCCAGTTCAACGTGATCAAGCAAAGGTACCTGTCCCACCTAGTTCTGTTAAAACTGATGCTCCAGAGTCTTCAATTCAAGCTGAGAAAAGAACAAAGGGTAAACCTTATTGTCATAGGTGTCGCAACAAAGGTCATACAGCGCAAGAATGCACTGTGATTCTTTGCTGTGAATTATGCTATGATGAACATGCTACTAAGGCGTGCCCTAATGCCAAAAGAACAAACATTACTGCTACTCCTTGTGGATATGCTGTGGAGGGTTTAGGTTTTTACTATATTCCAGTTGCTGATCTTCCAAAAACAAACCCAAAGTGTCTGACTGCGGTGGTACGTGTCCTGGAAGGCTCTTTTACTGCTGATCAGTTGGCGGTGGAGCTCCAAAAACTGCTGCCAGATAAAATGAACAAATGGGAGATTGTGGAGAAGAGCAAGGATGTTTTTACCACTAACTTTCCATCAGCTGATCTACTTAACACTATGATCAACTGGGGAGCAATGGGCACTAAGACTGTCGAAGGAAAAATTCAGTTTGAGAAAGGTTCTGATAATGAGGTTTATAAATATGATATTGATAAAGTTTGGTTACAATTTAGGGGCTTACCTGAGGAGCTGAGGACTTTTCCCATTATGTGGGCAGTTGGCTCAACCTTAGGTGTCTCTAAATCAGTGGACCTTAAATTTACAAAGCTACATGGAAGGCCGAGAATCAAAGTGGCTGTGCTTGATCACAATCTTATCCCTGATTATGTCAGTGTGGTGATTGGTGATGAGGTTTTTGAGCTACAGTTCAAGGTCGAGACTGATATGCCTGATGGTGATCCTACAGTATTAGACATGGAGGATCCTACCATTGGGGATGATGACCAAAAGGGTGCAAAACCGAATGACAATGATACCCCGCCGGAGAAAGAGAAACACCAGGAAAATGAGGCTATGGACATTGATGCGAACAAGGGCAATGGTCAGTCAACCACTAAGGATGCTAGTAACCTTACTCATACCCTGATGGGTAGTGGTGGTTCACACGGGTCCAAGGCTGTTTTGACAGTGCCGGCCATGCAGGAGCCCAAGATAGTTGATGCTACAAGCGGGGAGAAACAATGGAATGCTAAACTTGCTACTGCACAAAATGACTCTGGGCATCTGAAAAATAGTAAAAGTGGGGCAGTGTCATCGCGTTCGAGCAAGAGGACTGCAGAAAAGGCGGATCAGGACTCCATCGAGAAAGCCTCAAAGTTGAAGGCCATAAAGAACCTGGATACGTCGTCGGCTAAAGGTAATAACACAAATTCTCCTATTTCTTTCTATGCACATGCTGATGAGTCTATCATTCAGTCGGCCAAAGCTTTAGGGGTGGTTTTTGGGAATAGTTATGTGGAGGTGGCTACTGCGGTTAGTTCTTTAAAAGATGTTGAGAGCTCACGGGTGTTAGAAAACCAGAAAATTGTCAGTTCAACAGTTGATGACATTTCTTCCTTGTGTTCTAATGATGACGAATTAGATCTAGATGCTTTAAATCTTATTTGTGCAGACATTGCCGAAGGGCTTGATGGTGGGGGATGTGACCCGGTTTGTCTACAGACCCCGTATCACACAAGTGTAGCCTTCGTGCGTGGCATAAAAAAATAAGAGAAATCATTCTAGATGAAAGAAGTTTTCTGGAATTGCAATGGTTTTGCTGACAATAAAAAATATAGGTTCCTATCTGACCTTACCAAGGAAAAGAACCTCGATTTCATTGCCTTATCAGAAACTGGTCGAGCCGATTTCACACAGTCCACATTGAAAAATATCTACGCTGGAAGAGATTTTCTGTGGCACTGTATGGCTCCTCGCGGTAGGTCTGGTGGCATGCTTTTAGGGGTTAACCTTGCTACTTTTGATATTGGGGAGATTGATGAATGTGATTATTGTATTCGTTTCAAACTTAGACAAAAACAGGATGATTTTTCCTTCAATTTAATTAGCATGTATGGGCCTACACAACCGGAGTTTAAGTCATTATTTTTATCTGAGCTGGTACGAATTTGTTCAAATCAAACCTTACCTATGGTTATAGGTGGTGATTTTAATATTATTAGACGTCCAGATGAGAAAAATAATGCAAACTTCAGTGACAGATGGCCATTTTTGTTCAATGCGGTTATTGATTCTTTGAACCTTAGAGAAATTCAAATGTCGGGTAGAAAATTCACTAGGGCTAATAGACTCCATAACCCCACTTTTGAGAAGCTGGATAGGGTGTTAGTTTGCACTGAATTTGAAGCTAAATTCCCTCACACAGCTGCATATGCTCTCTCAAGAGAGATCTCTGACCACACCCCATTGTTCTTAGACACAATGAGCCATTCTATTACTTACCAGCCTCAGTTTAAATTTGAACTAGGATGGTTGTTGAGAGATCGCTTTTGTGACATGGTGCGGGAGGTGTGGCAAAACACAATAGATGTGGGATGAACAATGGATAGATGGCAAACTAAAATCAGCAGGCTTCGATAGTTTCTTAGAGGGTGGGCAAAGAACATGAGTGGAGCATACAAGAAGGAGAAATTAACTTTAATTAAGAAGCTTGATGAACTGGATAAGAAAGCAGAAGAGGTGCAACTAAGTGATGCAGAAAGAAATTTGAAATTTGTTCTCAACGAGAGACTAGCGGAATTACTTAGGGAAGAAGAGTTGAGATGGTATCAACGGGCAAAAGTTAAGCACTTATTAGAAGGTGATGCAAATACTAAATATTATCATCTTCTGGCGAATGGTAGGCATAGAAAAACTCGTATTTTCCAACTTGAGAATGGCAATAGCGTAATAAGTGGTGATGCTCAGCTAAAAGAGCATATTACCAATTATTATAAAAACCTTTTTGGCCCATCAGAGATTTCTTCCATCGTGATGGATGAATCTCATATTGATGATATTCCTCAGGTCACAGCGTTAGAAAATGAGTTCTTAATGGATACCTTTCCAGAGGAGGAGGTGAAAATAGCGATTTTCTAAATGGAACATAATAAGGCACCAGGTCCAGATGGTTTCCCCCTAGAGTTTTATCAAGTATTCTGGACTACTGTGAAAGAAGACTTGATGGCTCTTTTCGGGGATTTTTCTAGGGGAATTACCATTACACCGTCTTAATTTTGGAAATATCATATTTCTTCCCAAGAAAAATGATGCGAAGGTGATTCAACAATATAGACCCATTTGTTTGTTGAATGTCTCCTTTAAAATTTTCACAAAGGTAGCTACAAATAGACTAACTACCATTGCTCAGAAGATAATTCGGCCTACCCAAACGGCTTTTCTGCCAGGAAAGAATATCATGGAAGGAGCAGTCATCTTATATGAGACTTTACATGAATTACATTCAAAAAAGAAAGATGGGGTAATTTTTAAAATTGATTTTGAAAAGGCTTATGATAAAGTTAACTGGAGTTTCTTACAACAAACACTCAGAATGAAAGGTTTTTCTCACAAGTGGTGCGATTGGGTGCAGCAATTCACGCAAGGGGGCAATATAAATATTAAGGTCAATGACCAGTTAGGCCCGTATTTTCGGACTAAAAAAGCCTTGAGGCAAGGAGACCCCATGTCTCCTTTACTATTTAATATAGTGGTGGACATGTTAGCTGTTCTAATTGCTAGAGCCAAAGACGCAGGTCAAGTCGAGGGGGTCATACCAAACCTAGTTGATGGGGGTCTATCGATCCTTCAGTATGCGGATGACACTATGATTTTTATGAGCCATGATCTTGAGAAGGCAATCAATATGAAACTTCTATTGAGTACCTTCGAACAGTTATCTGGCTTAAAAATAAATTTTCATAAAAGTGAAATTTTCTGCTTTGGTAATGCCAAGGAACAGGAAGTTTTTTATTCACAACTGTTTAGATGCGAGATTGGTAAATTTCCTTTTCGGTACTTGGGTCTTCCTATGCATGTGAGAAAACTCCAGAATAAAGATGGGAAGGTAATTGAGGATAGGATTGAAAAGAGGTTGAGCGATTGGAAAGGAAAATTGCTCACAGCTGGTGGCAGATTAGTACTATTAAACTTGGTGCTTTCCAGCCTACCGATGTTTATGATGTCCTTTTTTGAAATACCACGTGGAGTGCTAGAGAAATTAGGCTGTTATAGGTCTAGATTCTATTGGCAAAATGAGCAACATAAACGCAAGTACAGGCTAGCTAAATGGGACGTTCTATGTCAACCGAAAGATCAAGGGGTTTAGGAATACAGAATTTGGATATTCAAAACAAATGTTTGCTAAGTAAATGGCTATTTAAACTACTTAATGAAGATGGCTTGTGGCAAGAGCTATTGAGAAATAAATATTTAAAGGATAAACCTCTAGGAAATTGCAAAAAAAACCTACGGATTCACATTTTTGGAAAAGCTTGATGAATGTGAAAGACTTGTTTATGGATTATGGATCGTTTCGTATCAATGATAGATCCCAGACTAGATTTTGGATCGATACTTGGTTGGGAAGTAAGCCCCTAAAAGATAAATTCCCCTCTTTGTTTAACATTGTCAGGAGGAAGAACGATAGTGTCAAAACTGTTCTAGGTTCAACGCCACTGAATATTTTTTTCAGAAGGAATTTAGTGGGCGCTAATCTAGTCAACTGACACAGAATCACTGCCTCATTTCAGGACTTAGTTTTAACAGAGGACAGTGATGTCTTTGTATGGGGTCTGAATTCGTCGGGTATGTTTACAGTCAGATCCATGTATGCGGCATTAATAAACAATGGGGTTAGAGTCTCACAGGATTTATGGCGAATCAAAGTACCAATGAAGATAAAAAATTTTCTATGGTATATAAAGAGAGGGGTAATTCTAACTAAGGATAACTTAGCTAGAAAAAACTGGCATGGCGACAAACAATGTAGTTTCTGTCATATGCCAGAGTCAATTAATCATCTCTTCTTTGAATGTGTTTTGGCTAGATTTCTGTGGCGGACCGTACATGTACTGTTTGGTATCCCACCACCTGATAACAGTGGTGACTTGTTTGATAGGTGGTCTAAAGTTGGAAATCGAACGTATAATTCATTGTTATTAACCGCCGCGGCTGCACTTTACTGGGCCATTTGGATAACAAGAAATGAAGTTGTTTTTGACAAATGCAGACCAAAATCTTTTTTGCAGGTACTCTTAAGAGGTACACACTGGCTTCGACAGTGGGCAAATTTACAATGGCGTGATGCGTCCAAGGAGCAGCTATCTCTTGCAGCTCAACATCTGGAAAGGGAGACACTACAGTTATTTAGCTCTTTTGGTTGGTTATCGGCTAGAAGAATTGGTCATGCATAGTCCGAACAATTTTGTATTTCTTGGTTTCAAATGCTCGGGTGTTTGCTTTCAGTCCGGTTGTGCAACTTCGTTGTAATAATAGGCCAGATTCTATCTTTTGATAGAGGAAGCCGGATATTTATTATCCATTATTAAAAAAATGTAACAAAAGAAACATTCAGTGTGTCTAAAACACTCACTGTAGCTGAAGCTTGGTTAAGAGGTCGAGCGGACGCGAACAGCCTGGTCTAAACCCAAACAGGGCACTAATTTCTAGAAGTTTTTTTAAAAAGATCTTTTTACAAGCTTGCCATTTATATTGAAAAGACTCGATCGAGTCATACAAACACAAGTCACGTACGCATGTCAGTGTTTGATGCCACATTTCTGACTCGTGTGTTCATAACTTATTTTTTCGAAAGGCCGGCAAAAGCTTTGCCGGGATTTCTATTAGACGACGAAAAGAAAAGACAAGTGCCAGCCCAGTTTTTTGACTGGAAACCGGGCCAGAAAAACCATACAAATTGGAGGGTACCCTACTCCACTGCACACATAGGTACCAAGTTACAACTCGACTTGTGCCAAAGAGGCGCCAACTCAACTCAACTTCAACTCCTTGCCTGGTCGGATTGGGACATCGACAAAGGCACTAAAGAACTCGGTCGGATTGGGTCATCGACACGAGCCACCACTTCAAAGCACAAGGAGCTCCAATGGTCAGATTGGGACATCGACCGAAGACCGAACCACTCAAACAAGAACAAAAAAACTAAACAAAGAGAAACCTAAATACACCACCCCTGGCACCAACCACGAACACGAAGGCGGAGACGACGAACTAGAACTGCCCAAAGGTACCCCGACCGAGTCGAGTTCCACAACGACGCCTTCAAGAAGGTTACGACGCCCAAGCGCCGCCATCGTCCGTCCAAGGCAGGACTGGGTTTTCACCCATGGAAAGTGCTGGGGAAGAACCCAAGCACTGACATCGACCGAGTACCCGGGTCCCTGCCAGCCACCAAGACGCCGCTGCCAGCCATCCAGAAGAAACCATACCAGAGTAGACGCGCCGGCCACGCGAGCAGCCGCAGCTGCGCCAGCACCCCGACAGACCCCTGCCGAACACCAGCCTTCCGCCATCGTGACCGCCCACCAAACCGCCCGCCGAAGCCGTAGTCGCCGCCGACCACCACCGCCGGCCGAGCTCCCGTCGCAGGCACCGCCGCCCCCAGAAGGTACCAGCTCAGGAGCAAGCCCCGAACCAGCACCCCATGGACGCCATGGCCTCCGTCCTCAAAACGACCGCCCCACAACGGCAGTTGGAGGCATGGGGGAGGGACGGCGTAGACGAAGACCGCCCCCCAACGCCAGCACGACCCGAACCACCACCACGAAATGGCCACCCAGAAGACGAGGCGGGGAACGTGCGAAGGAGGAGGGAGCCCCTCGCTGCCCCCACACCCGAAAAGACAGCAGCCCCGCGACGCCCCGCCAGCGCTCCCCGACGGAGAGGAGCGACAAGAGCGTAGTGCCTCCCCATGATGCCCCCAGCAGGGAAGCCGACGCTCCAAAGGCGCCGCCATCATGGCCACCGTCCGGTGAAGGCTTACGCCCGACTGCACCACGCCTGCCGCCCGCTCATGGTCG
>DXKC01020579.1:5117-16598 GCA_031170775.1 Cymbopogon citratus
ATTTGAATTTATATGCTACTTGAGTCCCTTCCAAAGATGAACCGCCTCCCCCAATCTGATACGACCAGCATCCTTGTACGCCAACTGAATTGTTTGCTGTATTTAACAAGAGCAAACGACAATGAAAACCAGCATTCAAATAGATATGCAAGATGGAACATACTGAGAGACCGGAACAAGAACATACCTTGCATAGACAGAATACCACAGCCATTGGGTGCTGTGTCCAACATGTACCCAGTCACCAGGCAATTGATAAGCAGTTTGCTCTCCACCCAGTGGGGCGAATTGCCCAAGATGCCTGTACCTGTACATCACAAGACAAAAGATTAGTGATTGCTGGGTTCCGGATGATCAACCATGGCCATGTAAATGGAAGTAAAATCCAGTTACATGTATCAACCATCAATTACTACAGTACAAGTATGTTTTTGACAGAATTTAGTAATCTTAGATCAGTTACTTTCACTTCCTCAATGCAGAGGCATATAAAAGATTGGAAAACGGACCTGAAAGGTTTGAACCGATGGCGCCCTGCACCTCTGATCCTTATAGGACCCTCAGGATATTCTTCACACGTCTTCATTCTGTTGAAACAGTCTGCTAGGTAACTTCCCTCTTGTGCGGCAACCTGAACCAACAAGCAGTGCAATGTTAGCACATAAAACAGAAGTGATCGTGCCCCATTCTCTGAACTCAGTGAGTCAGCTCGCCTCTAAAGCTACATGTGAATACCTGAGCTGTTGCTGGGAGCATCTTGACTTGAGAGTCCACTTGAGCTAGGGCCTTCTTGAACTGTTCAATATCCAATTCTTTCAACTCCTTGGAGCTACCATCCGAGTCTTTAAGTAGATCGTGGAAGCCCTTCATTTGGTTGGATTTAAGATACAATTCCACTTGTGGGTATCTCTCATAGATGTCTCCAAGAACATCTTTTATTTTCTTCACAGTCAAAGTGCCAGAGTTATCCTTGTCTGCTACTCGGAATATGGCAGCAACATCTTCCTGAAAATGTTAATATGACCCAATAAATATGTAGGCACATTGTAAATACTACTCCCTCCAGTCAGCTTCATGTGATATTTCAGACAGCGATTTTAACCTGCTTGCATTTTTATTTTTTTGCTGTCTGAAATGTCATATAAAGATGACCACAAGTAGTATAATTGATTTCTGCTAGGCAAAACATTGGAGCTTCTTACTGAAAAATGCATTAATACAACCCATCAAGGATGCATGTAAGAAGATTCTGCTAGCTGACACAATACAAAATTTATCTGATACAAAGTAACTGTATTTGTATTCACAAAACAGACATATCAGCAGCTAGGAACTTAACACTAAAGCAACAACAATTTTCAAACTGGTTCCTCTGTGTGAAGACAGCAGATACTTTTGGCATCAGAGACAGATTATATAAAAAGGTAAAGACAACAGTTGCCATTCTTAAGAACAAGCTAGATTCAGGTGTCAGTTTGAACAGAGAGATCGAGGAGGCCATGAGTAGTAATTTTGATAAATAAGTGTCATGCCCATGGTGTGCTTATTGGTATGACATGTTTTAAAAATTCAGTAGCATGAACATACCATAACTTTTCTTTGAGCAATTGTTGCGCAATCACCAAGAGCATATACATCCTCACACCCCTGAACCCTGAGCCACTCATCAGTAGCTAGCACACGCCGATTCCCCTGCAAAGGTCATGTTGATATTGAAATTAGTGTGCACATGGACTTTTTTCACTCATGAATGGAGGAGAACAAGAATACAAAATATACCTGACCAACTTGCTTCATGAAATCCATAATGATAGGACGGGTTCCAATTCCAGTTGACCAAACTGCCATCCCATAAGGAACAGCAATCTCTCCAGTAGCAGGATTGGTCATGGTAATATCCTTATCAGACACCTTCACGACCTTAAAATTTGTCTTCAAATCTATGCCATCCCTCTTGAACTTCTCTTCAGCAAATTGGGTGATTCTTTTGTCAAACCTAAATAAACCATGAAATATTATAAAAAAATTGCAACAGATCCTAAGATATCAAGAGACAACAGGTGCATCAAACATATATGTTGATTCAGGAGATTTTCTTGAGCCTTTCATATTATAACTGCCTAAACATACAAAACGCCACATAAAAAATAGCTATTATGAGACACCAAATCTGAACTTTTTTTCTTATTTATTACAAAAAAGTAAAAGAGAGCAAACTCACATCTAACCATTTCATTTGTTTTCTCCACAGTACAGCTGTGGGTTAATTAGAACGAGTAAGTAAACATCAAACGGATAAAAGCATCAAATGAACTTACATTGTAAGGATATGACCTCCTGCTTCAATTACTGAAATGTTTACGTACTTCTTTACATCAGGATACAACTTTGCCAAGTCTTCATTCACAAAGTCGTGCAACTCTGCAGCAAATTCAACCCCTGTTGGGCCACCACCAATAACAACGAAATGAAGGTTCTTCTTTCGCTCTTCCTCAGAAAGGTTTGGAAGGGCAGCTCTTTCAAAACATTTCATGACACTCTTCCTGATCTTTTGAGCATCTTCTACTTCCTACGATAGTGACACTATCAAAAGCCACTCAATTGTACAAAGTATATATAAAAAATATTAGGATCATTACATGTTACATCAAGAGCAGCAGAAAACAGCAGGTCATGGATAAACATAAGTAAACCAATTAATAAAATTTAGCTTTGATCTAAATTAAACTTCACTAACTTTGACCAAGTTTGTAGAGAAAAGCACCAATATATACAACATCAAATTAGTTCCATTAAATTCTCTACAAATCATATCTTGGTAGTGCATTTATTTGAACTTGTGGATGTTAATGTATTTTCTAAAAACTTGATCAAAGTTAAAAGTTAATTGAAAATGTAGGGAGTAGGACCCAAGGTAAATCTGTCATCTATATAAAAATAAATAAATAGCATGCAAAACCTTTGTTCACCAATTCAACTAGGTACTTCATTGCTTCACTAGGCCTTACAGTACTTACCTTTAGGAAATGACAATTCTCAGTAACACCAGGGGTGTTGAAAGTATTAGGTCTAGCCCCGACACTGACAATCAGGTAATCATAATCCACAACAAATTCACCATTTCCATTAATGTTTGTCCCAACATCTGATCTGCAGTGGACTTTTTTGTTTGCTGGATCAATCTTGAAGCACTCAGCCTCCCAAAATCGGAATGCACCATTTCTCTACAGAACGTTAAGCACAAATCAGTTGCTGAACTAGCACTTATTATACATATAAATTGTACAGTCCATAATATATCATATGTACTGCCACAGAATGATAAAATCAAGTACTACAAATTTGGAGCATATTCCCTTTTAGAACTATATGTACATACCTTTCTCACAATATTGCGAATTGGCTCCACGATACTACGTGCTTCAACTGTGCCACATGTCACACTTGGCAACAAAGGAGTGAAGGTGAAGTAATTACGAGGTGATACCACATGGACATCATACAACGATGTGTCAATATTTCTCAAGAAACTTGCACCTGCCCATCCAGCTCCAAGGATAACCACCTTCTTCTTGTTTCCAGTGCCATCACAAATTTGGAGAACCCGATTATCTTGACAAGCATAAGTTAAGGTGCTAGCTCTGCAAACAAACAAAAAACAAAAACAAAAAAGTTAAAAGTGTCACTCCTGAAATATAAGTGAAAAGACACTACACTAAGTAAAAAGGTGAAGTGTGACTGTTAGATTGCCATAACATTTAAAACTGAAGTTTCCTTGACACTATTTTCCTGATATATCCACAAATGGATAATCACATCTGAGATTCATAATAAAAGCATTTTAGTACAAGGGCTAAGTTTGTTTTTCATTCTGTATTATGCAACCCAGGACACAGTTCCAAACTGCTTAAAAAACGTGGTGAACAACATGTACTGCTGCGGAATTAGAAACACATTCCAGGTACAGGAACTAAAAAATTCTTCTGCTATCTCATTAATTAGATGACAAATAATAAAAAGCATATTCAAACATATAGCATTGACATTGCAGTACATATTTCATTCTCATGAGACATTGTAACAATCTTAAACACCTAGAGGACTTACTGCCGGCTCTCTAAATTCCATAATAAAACAAGTACCAGGTTAATTCATCAACAAAATAGTAAATTGCTGAATCACCTATAGCATTGACATTGCAGTACATAATTCATTCATTCACAAATACAAAACCTGGCACATATTTTAACATGGTTCTCAACTGACTTCAATAAGCAAATATTGTTAGTCTTAACAAACCAAGCGCAACATATTTACAAAGTATAATATCAACCGAAGCAATTTAAAAATTCATGTGATTGGCCAAATGAAAAAAAAAAACAAATATATGTTTAACAATGACCCAAGCATGAAACTGTAGTATAATGAAAAAAACATGATGTCACATTTTTACATATATTGCCCATCTTCCAGAAATATTCGAGTTGCTAGACAAAATCCTTGTTTCTAGCCACATAAACAACCGAATATAGCAGCAGGAGAATGATTAGATCCATTTACAAATTTATCAGGAAGTTCAGTTTAGTGTAACAAGGTTTTGATACGGGACTGCACCCATCAACGCAGTGTTGCTTTAACAAACGAAGCTTAATCGGAGAGGGATCTACGATGGCGTAACAAAACTGTGGTGTTACGAAGAAATTATATTCGCATTTTAAAATTCAATCGACCGGCCGAATAATAACCTAAGAAAAAACTCAACTCAACGCCGTTGCTCGGAGCCTGATACTAAAAGGGAAAAGTTCACCAAAAGTTAGCGAAACTACAGGAATCCAGGAAGCTATGGTAGCAGAATGCACCAAAGCACACGGCCCAACGCAGAGAGATCAATCAAGGACGGCGGTGCGGTTGACGGAGATCAATCAACTAGCAACGGGGGTGGAACAATCACGTAGTCGAAAAAACAAGGAATGCATAGGGTAGGGGATGTGAAGCGCTGGACGCACCCGACGGCGAAGACGACGAGCCCCTTCTTCCACCGCGGCGTGCGGCGCACCGCCTCGGCGGCTCGGCGCACCAGCGACAAGCCGTTGCTCGCCATCGCTCGCTCGCAACAGCCCGGACTCCCTCGATCGCGTCGACGTGGGACGCGCGCGCGGCGGGGCAATGGTAGAACAAGGGTGGGTGGGGAGGGAGGAGCGGTTTGCTCGCTTCCCCAAAACACTCGGCGGCGGACGGGGAGGGCGAGCGAGGAGCCTCCTCGCCTTCCGGGGCGAGCCTAATATAGGAGGACTAGTGGAGTACAGCGCGTGCTCGTGCCTATGCCTACTTTTCATTCCGACCCTCAAATGAACGTGAAATAACGTAACACTCCGAGGCACCTACAGAAGTACTTGCAGAACGCGGAGACGCGGATTTAGGGATGAGTTTGGAAATCTCGAGAATCAAAGGGGCGAATCAGGGATAGAGCCAGGACAGCTCGCGCGGAGGTTTGCTGCTTTCCTTTCCGTTCGGTCGCGGTTACCACGTTCGTACATGCACGCCCGAACACAGCATCTGACGTCGCAGGGATCGTCGGCCCGTGAACGGACGGCTGTGATGCGCCGGGCGCCGATCATTTTGGCTTGTGAACCAAGAAAGAAAGAAGTAAACGCAGGAGGGAAATGCGGAGCGCTGGAGATCCGGGTGCTGTCGCAACTCACAACAGGGGAGATTGCGGCGGCACATCTGTACGGCCGTTAGGGTTTTCTTTTCCTTATTACCACCCTGGCCCTGCTGTCTTGGAAAACATTTGAATTTTTTTATTTTTTTTATTTTTGAAAAACCAACGCGTGCGCGTTCATGTTGTTTTATGGCATAGTACCCCTCGTCCATGAAAAAACACAGTTTAGGAAAATACAGATAAGCCCGTCAGATTAATTTTAGATGGGAATAATATTTTTATAATCTTGATTATTTTTAGATAGCTTATCTATAATAAGTTTATTGCGTGCCTCCATGGCGCGTTTAGGCGGCATGCAACTTGGGAATTGAAAATTTGATCTTGGAAATGGGTGCAATGTTGGTGAAACAAGCTTTGACGGCCGATGATCTTTCCAAAAAGCCTAATAGATGGATTAAAGTTTTAAGTGTTGTCATATTTCATAATTATTGAGTGTGTGTCTCGGTCAATGGGTCAAGAGTTTGTAACAGGGCAGCTGATGAGCTTGCCGCTGTCGGTGTGGGTAGTGTTCAAGGGGAGCATCTCTCAACCTAACTAGAATGAAAATCTACCTAGATTTTTTTAAAAAAACTAGCTCCACGCGAGGAGTCCGGAGGAGGTTGAGCCCAAAAAATAGCTTCTTTTAGCTCACTCTCCACCGTATAGAATCAACTCCACTCTCCCAAAAAATAGCTTCTTTTAGCTCCACGCGAGTAGTCATTTTCTAAAAAAAAAAATTTGTTCACACCCTATAGAATCAACTCCACTCTTCACTTTTGGCTAGTAAGAAATCCAGAATAGATGAGGGTAATATTTGAAAGGACATTTTTGTTTCATCAAGATCTCTACGAATAACAAAGGATTTTAAATTGATTCATGGAGTCGCTGTTTTAGCCGGTATTTATGTTTTGATGAGCTATCTAATTTTAGATCCAGCTAACAGTTGGCTTTTAGCCCATCCAAGGCTACAGGTTTCGTGGGTCCTATTCTCTTTATTCTCCTGGGTCAGGTACTACTACTATTCCGGGCCAAACGCAACCAAAACCACCTGGCCTATTCCCAATAAACGTCCAAAAGTTAGGCCCATTATTCGTCGCCGCAGCCGGCACGGAACCCGCCCCGGGGCCCCACGGAAAGTCTCGGTCTCGGCGTCTCGCTCTCGCCCCCCAACTCTAGACAGCGCCGTGGCAACCGAAGAAAATCCAGGTATGCTTGACCAAAGCATCCAAATGCGACTGGACCATGACGAATGAACCCGCTACGGCCACACACAGCCATGCCACCGTAGCGACGCGCGGGGGCGGCCGCCGCTCAACCGCGACCGCGCGCCCCCGCACCGCACCGCACCGCAGCCCGAGGGGCAGACTGCGGCCTGCAGGCTGCAGTAGACTGATGATTAGAGCGCGTGCGCAGGAGTATATAGTATAAAAAGCTGCAGCTCCGCTTCCCCCGGGCTCCGGGCTCGGGCTGCCGCTGGTTCCTACCGCGTGGTGCGACCCGGGATTCCCTCGTGCTCCTCTGTCCCCTTCCTCCGCCTGAGGGGAGGACCCCGCAGATCCCATCGAAATTCACGGCCGACCGAAACCCGGGCCGGCCTCCCGGCGACGACCAATTCCTCCTCCCTGGTACTGCATCTCTCTGTTTCTCTACACCTTGCTGCTATCCATTTCCTTCTTTCAAGCTCTTACACGGCGGTCGGCGGTCGGCGGTCTGGGCCGGCGATTAGGCGACGCTAGGTTCTGGTCCCGGGCGAGTTCGTTTCATGGTTGGTGGTTTCGTGGGTCAAGCGATTTCTCTGAGCTAACTAAGCAACTAGGATGAGGTGGTTAGGTGTATTGCCGTGAGTTGCTTGATCACTGTGATTCTAGTCTGGCCGGAGGTATGCAACTGCTTGTTGGCTTTGGGCATGGGTGACCGCATCTGGGAATAGCAGAGGTTGAATTTTAGCAGAGGCTGAAGTTTCGCTTTTAGTTGTATGTAGAAATGGGAATTTTGTCTGGGAATCTTAGGCATGGAATCTTGGTATTCCTTCTAGGTGGACCATGGATATACTTCTTCTCTTTGAAAGTTATATGCTTCCAGCTTCCTTGCAAAGGGAATTTGTGCTCATGAGCACACATGCATGTGGAACAGCCAAATATGGCAAGTGTGGTTCTCCTGAATTCCTGATATATCGGAATAGTGCAAATCATGAAGGAAATATATAACGTTTTATGCAATTGCAATGTATTGATGGTACTTTGCAGAAGCAGATTAGCCTTCTGGTGTAGTTTGGTCTTGATTGGTGGAGCCATAGAGAACCACCAATTACTTTTTGAATATGGCTGAACTGCACAAATGATTGACTTGGAGTCCAAACCACGTTAGTTCATCTAATCCCTTACTGGCCAGAAATGAGAATCTTCTATTTTTCACGTGCATGCTGGGATATACATGCTGCGAATACGACATGGACAGTTGCGTGGCATTTTCGGTATATCTCGGCCTGAATAGTAGGATTCGTTTGGATAATTGGATGCGTGGTGACTTCTTCTGCAATAATTGTTGTATATGTTGGAGTGTCGCGACCCATGCAGGTGCCCTGAAGGCATCAGTTGCCTTCAGAGCTGATAGTTTGGCTGCTGAGTGGTTGAGTTGCATAATCTGGGTGGTTCTTTCTAGATGGTCGTCCTAATTGGAGCTGGGATTTTGTGAGCTGCAAGCTGTTGGACCTGCGGAATAATTGCTTTATTTGATGGTGTGTCTAAACTTACATGCATCTTGAGTGTTTTTTTTTTTTTGAGCAACGCATCTTGAGTGTTGAGATTTTATGGCGAAGTGGAAGTTTGTCGCTACTCACTAGATGCTCTGCCACACAGGCACAGCCACGTGTTTGTGACTGTGCAGCCTTTTTTTTAAGCAGGAGCTCAGCCTTTTAATTAAGATAGGGAAAAGAGGTTTATGTACAGAGCAAAAGGGGCAATGCCCCCATTAGTATTACAGAATGCCTCTCGTGATATTGCCCCTTCCCCAAGCTCATGAGTGGTGTTAAATTCTCCTATTCCTTTCCTTCCATATGTTCCACGGCTTGTAGTTCACCATTCCGCTGAAGCGCCTTTTTCATATTTCGCTATCTTGGCTGCAACCCCTTCCCACCATGACTTCGGGTGAGGTGGGTCTTGAGCGACTCTGCAGCCTCATGCAGAGTTACAGAGAAGATGAGATAACAGTTAATTCTGGTGTGTGTTTGTGACTCTGTGTTTCCCACTGATATGCATGTCAGAAGATGATGTCATGTCCCCTAATGGCAGATTGTTGTTGTGCATGACTGTTAAGCTTCTGATGGAACTGAATCAAAGTGATAGCGTTTCTTTCAAGTAGAGCATGCTAACTCTTAAATCTTAGATAGTATGCTTACATCTGATCAGTAATGTTGACTTTTTTGCAGTTCTCGTTCCTACTACCCTTCGTGATGTTTAGATAATCTGCGGTGCTGGGTTTTAGCCCTGTTTTGAATTTTTAAATTGAGCTAAGGATTCAGTATTAGTCTTGAAAGATGAATGGTTCAAGTGGTTCCCAAGGGCATCGTGTCAATGGAGAGAAGAAGCAAGTACATCATGTTAGCCGACCCATTGTTAACAATGGACCAAAGCACCGTCCATTGACCCTCATGAGGCGATGCCGTGGTGTAGCATGTGTAGCCATTATACTGTCAACAGCATTCCTATTGATAGTTTACTTGGCTCCTATTACTACTTTTGTTGTGCGGCTGTTCAGTGTGCATTACAGCCGAAAGGCGACTTCCTTTCTGTTTGGAATGTGGTTATCTTTATGGCCATTCTTGTTTGAGAAGATAAACAAAACCAAGGTTGTCTTCTCTGGTGAAAATGTGCCTCGAAAAAGGCGTGTGTTGTTATTTGCTAACCACAGGACCGAGGTTGACTGGATGTACTTGTGGGATCTTGCACTGAGGAAAGGCCATTTAGGATATATCAAGTACATACTTAAGAGCAGCTTGATGAAGTTGCCTATTTTTAGCTGGGCATTTCACATTTTTGAGTTTATCCCGGTAGAACGGAAATGGGAGATTGATGAAGCAATTATCCAGAACAAACTCTCAAAATTTAAGAACCCCAGTGATCCTATCTGGTTGGCGGTTTTTCCTGAAGGCACGGATTATACGTAAGACATAATTATCTTTGAAATTCATTGTTTGTATATTCGTATGATCCTCATGCATGGTACTTAATCACATAAATTTAATGTCTCAAATTTTCATAGTTACTGATTACCTATCTAAACATTAAATGTGGTCCTTTTTAAAATTGATCCTATGTATTACTTTAGGAGGTGTTTATCGCTCTATTCAATGCGCATGATTCTTCCTCTTTTCCTATATTTTGTTGCTGATTGCTGATTCTATCTCAGTGAGAAGAAATGCATCAAGAGTCAAGAGTATGCTTCAGAACATGGTTTGCCTATGCTAGAGCATGTCCTCCTTCCGAAGACAAAGGGGTTCATTTGTTGTTTGCAAGAGCTGAGGGGTTCCTTAGATGCAGGTGAACACCCTTTCCCCCTTCTCGTTCCGTGCACGCATGACACATTTGCTAGCATGATGTTATGTGGCACTATTGCTCAAGGATTTCTTCTTTTTGGCTTCTCACGGAATCTTTATGAACAAATAACTGTCAACCTACAACAGAAAATTGAACTCTTGAGTATTATAAGTTATATATATCTATTACATTAATGTTATATATATTAAATCTCTATCAAGCTGTTATTCTATGGAGTATGTTATAAGCATTCTTAGAACCCATGAAGTTATCTGTGGAAAAATATTCAATCTATGTGAAAATTGTTATACTTTTTTCTTGAGTAAGCTATAATGATTCTCAAAATCTATGAAATTTCTCGATAAGTTCACGTTTAGCAAATACATGGGTTATCAATTCTTGCTATAGAATGGAAATGTTCTTCACTGTTTTAGGATCTAGTAATAATATTTTTGAGGGAATATAATTACAATTTGAGTTAGTGAAAAGGATCAAATTTTGCTTTTTTTTAAGAACATTTTTTGCTTTCAAAGGGAACGAAATGAGTTAGTACTGTTGTTGTACAAATGTGCAGTACATGTGGTCCAATAGACCAGTGTGTACTTGCATTCCCAAAATATCTCATCATTGTTACTGACCAAAACAACTATATAGAGGAAACTAAGAGATAGGATAGCACTATATATATACTTGAATTCCATGTAACATGAAACATAACTGCAGCTGTACCTATTAAGATTTCAATCCCCTAGCTACTTTGTAGTTTATGAACCATCTCTTTTATGTTTCTTATGTACTGCAATGTAGCTTGGCTAAGGTTCGCTCTAATATTTGACTTCTGAGCTCTGACATGCCATCCTTGCAGTTTATGATGTCACAATAGCATACAAGCATCGACTACCAGATTTTCTGGACAATGTGTATGGCGTTGATCCTTCTGAAGTCCACATCCACATCAGAATGGTTCAGCTCGATTGCATCCCCACAACAGAAGATAAGATAACAGAATGGATGATAGAGAGCTTTAAGCAGAAGGACCAGCTCCTGTCAGATTTTTTCGAGAAGGGCCACTTTCCTGATGAAGGAACGGAAGGAGATCTATCGACGCCGAAGTGCCTGGCAAACTTTTTAACAGTAGTAGGCTTGACGGCCATCTGCTTATACCTAACCCTCTTCTCATCTGTGTGGTTCAAGGTCTATGTTGTAGCAAGCTGCGCTTACCTTTCATTTGTTACCTATTACTCC
>DXKC01020585.1:0-11769 GCA_031170775.1 Cymbopogon citratus
CGCATCTTCTCTGCAGTGGACGGCATCTTCAAGGTGCTCGCTAGACGACGACTGAACACGGACAGCGACGATGATGGCGAGTGGGCGCTGGAGAAGGAACTCGTGCTGCAGGAGGCAACCCGTGGCCTACTGGGGTACAAGCCATCCTTCTTCAATGAACTTTTGTCAGTTCAGACATGGGTCCCAGGGTCATCTGTTACCATGTCAGGAGTGTCAGCGGAGGCTATAGAGCGCTGGCTCTTCTCCGTGGACCCTGAGACCATGGAAGTCAAGACCGTAGCAGAGGCGGACATGGGCACGAGGATGTATGAGTATCAGTTCCCATGGCCACCGGTTTTGCATGCCTGCTCAGATTGATGGATACATATAGCATTTCAGAAACGTAAGTGATTCAGCCATTTAGTATTATGTCTTGATAGAAAATATGCCTCTCTCCTACAACTCTAGGTTGTATATTCATACGCTTTTCAAACTATTTAGTTTTTCAACTAAGAGGATTATCTAGAATCATGCATGAATTAGACTAATAAGCTATAAAAAAGACGATTTTAAAAACTAGTGGATTCACCTATATAGGCTGCGGCTAACGTTGCAAAAATAAGAGCTTGAATACCACTTATAAATAATCCAAAAAACATGACTAGTATAGGGACTGCTGAACGGCTTACAATTTATGTGTTCAACCGCGAGTGTGCAAAAGGAGACACAATGGGCTACTGCTAGGGGTGAACGGTCAGGAAACTGTCTATTATTTCTGTTTTCACGATTCAATGGATACTTCTATTTTCCATAGGCTAATGCCAGTTGCCAGGGGAGGGCCGTCTCTACAGTTTTAAAGACCTCTGAGCAAGTTGTCAAGGGAACATTAAACTAATTCTCTTGAGCAGCTAATAAATGCTTTTAGCTAATACATCATATCCGTCTTTTTTTAATTGTCGTTCGTATTTTTGTTAGAAATCAAACATATTTAATTTTGACCAAATATAAAAAAATTATTAATGATTTAGTATAATCAGTTTGTTAAATAGATCGTTGAATCTATTTTTATAATAAACTTATTTACAAAATATAAATATTGTCAATATTTCTACAGACTAGATATACGCATATGCGTTGCATCGAGGTCACAAATTTTTGCCAATGCCCAAACGAACGTACATGGCTTGCGGCTTATTCAAACATCACAATCAGAATCCACAGCTTCTGCTAATGACGTGCGTTTCACCTAATTTTTTTCCACACGGGAAAACCCATTTCCATTCCAATGAAACGGAAATACACAGTATTTTTTGGGATGATTACAGAAGAGAACAAGAGCATGAAGAGTTGCCTCAGAAAACCAGTTTAAGCCCCTGAGTGAAACACAGAACTAGCAGCCACAAGTTTAAGGCCCTGTTTGGATGCTCAGTTTTTTTAGAGTTTTAGATCAATACCGTGGTTTTTAAAATACCTAGGTATGTGAGAGAAAGAATGTGTTTGGATGAAATTAAATCTCAGTTTTGGAAACTATGGTATTGTCAAAACCATAGTTTTTTTTGGAGTCCCAGAAACTGAGCCTCGACCCTCTTTATTTTTGACAGAGGTGGCGCATGTCCAAAAACTAGAACAAAAATAATCATGGTGCGTGGATAACTTCGCATGACACTTGGGTGGCCAAATGCATGGAATAAATATCAAGTTCGACTACTCATACTTCCATTATTTAGATAACAAGATTTCTCTTGTAGATGTTGTTATATTTTATTTGAACGCTAGCAAGCTGCATGCAGTCGAACCATTTCAAATTGCCGGCAAAAATACTACGACAGCCAAACACACGCCATCATGGTTTTCCTGAAACATAGAAAAACTCTAGTTTCTAAATACTCTAGTTTCAGAATACTGCAACATCCAATGCTCAGTTTTTTTGGAGTTTTAGATCAATACCGTGGTTTTTAAAATACTTAGGTATGTGAGAGAAAGAATGTGTTTGGATGAAATTAAATCTCAGTTTTGGAAACTATGGTATTGTCAAAAACCATAGTTTTTTTTGGAGTCCCAGAAACTGAGCCTTGACCCTCTTTATTTTTGACAGAGGTGGCGCATGTCCTTACGTGTGGACCCGGTTAACCGGTTGGACAGAGCTTTCTATATATAGTTTGCATGAATGGTTTGCATGCAAGGTCATCGTAAAATCCAATCAATAGGAAAAAAAAACTAGAACAAAAATAATCATGGTGCGTGGATAACTTCGCATGACACTTGTGTGGCCAGATGCATGGAATAAATATCAAGTTCGACTACTCGTACTTCCATTATTTAGATAACAAGATTTCTCTTGTAGATGTTGTTATATTTTATTTGAACGCTAGCGAGCTGCATGCAGTCGGACCATTTCAAATTGCCGGCAAAAATACTACGACAGCCAAACACACGCCATCATGGTTTTCCTGAAACATAGAAAAACTCTAGTTTCTAAATACTCTTAGTATTACATGGTTATGGTTTCTGAAACTCTGGTTTCTAGATACTAGAGTTTCAGAATACTGCAACATCCAAACAGGGCCTAAGACCATAAAATGCGCAGACCCAGGGCCATGCCCAAAGACTTTTAGTTTTTTTTAGCAAACAAGACAAACTTTTAGTTACAACGACATGATAGATGAATCGAGCCCTCAAAGCTGCCGTAAACTCCATTTAGGCTTGATCCCCCTCCGAGTCAGTGTGCTCCTCCCCTTGAAGCAGCAGCCGGTTCACCTGCCGCGCCATTTGTTTTTAGACAGAATCTCTTTCGCCAGCCTCAGCATCGTATCAGCTCCATCAATCATCTGCTCCTTTTGCTTAAGGAGTCATATAAGCCTGCCCAATATACCATAAGAGTCTAGGTGGCAAAGCCGGTGGCCATGGGATTTTTCCAAAGGGGAAATAATTTCCAAAGGATTTTTTATCGACTTGTTATCTACTCCCTCTGTCTTGACGTTCTAGCACTCAAGGAAAGAGTCTAGGTTCATTCATTCATGCACATATAAAGTGTACTGAGAACATTTAATGCACATCATTCAAAGCTCAAACGTCAAGAAAAATGGGACAGAGGGAGTAGCTCATAACGAAAATCTACTGCTTCTCCTATTGATGTTGGTTTCTCCCAGTTGTATGAACATGCTATCTAATTTAGAGATCAGACCTTGTCTTCCTTGCCTCTGTTCTTACCTTCCCAAATTCCAGTTCCTAAGCCCACTCTAACACACACTGTTAAAAAACTAGTAATTATCTATGTACCATTAAAAAAGATGGTCGCTATCTACGTGCTTGCCCTAGGGAAATCATTCCCTACCGTTTTATGGATCTTTCCTAGGGTTTTGGCCCTAGGAAAACTCTGATTCTAGTAGTGTTGTAAAAAGTTCGAGCGCACTTAGATGCCATTCACTTAAACTTTTTTGTCGCACAACCCATTCCATTGATATTTGCTACTAATGGTGTCAAATGGAGCTGAAAAAAGTTAGAACAATCCTCTGGCTAGAGTACCTTGCTGAAAGTTGTGTTTCCCGTCTGTGCCAGTCCCTGGTCCTATGGCTTTGGCATTCGCTTGACACTGTGAACTTAGGGCATAATTAGCTTTTAATCTGAAGCACAAATGACCCTCACCCCTCAACAAAAGTTGTAGAGCTTAGGGAGAATGGCAACTTTGTTACAAGCAGCCCAGACCAAATCTAAGTTAAATATATGTTCCAAATGAGATTCCAAGATGTCTAACCGGACGCCTGCCAGGTGCTTGGCAGAATGTCGTATGGCCGCATGCACTCCCTGTTGTTCTTGTCTTGCTGGTCCTTCACAATCACCACTTGTCGCCCCGAATTCTTTTGAACTTTCAGTGCAACACGTGGTTCGCCGATAATGACATTCTTGCCTTGAACTTTATCGGCTTGCTGGGATCGAATCAAGATTGCTGGACTTCTTGCTTCAATTGTATTCATGTGTCTAGAAAAAGGATTCTTGTTGATCTCCATATCAATAAGACTCAATCACCCCTCATTAAGGGCCAATTGGACCTGCCGACGAAAGACATTGTTGACACCAGGAGTGGCAAACGGATATACCACAAGTGTACGGTAGTCAATATGTAGCCTTCATCGGGAGTATTCCAGGTATCATATTTTCCATAGGGAATGTGAAGTGAACTAACTAGGCTCAAGATCATCCAGTCATGAAACGAAGGGCCTAGGATAATAGGATAGAGAGGTCTATCTAGCAAAGATATATGGTCATGATATTCTAAGTATAAAGAGGTTATTCACCTCCTCCATTATTGGGGGCGATAGTTGAAACAGTAGGAGACAGAACCCCTATGGAGGCGGCTACCCCGCTATTATTGGACAACTTGCCTAACAACACATAAGAGGAACTCTAAACACTAGCAAGGCCTGTCACCCCTTCGCTAGGCATCTCAGAGTGCGACAAGAAGCTCACACAGGCAAGATGCAGTCTAGACACCACGCCTACACAAACCTCACTACTTGAATCCTTACAAGAGACTCAAGCACTTCACTAAATAAAGAAGTGTACTAGTAACAAGAGTATATACTTAAAATACTAAACCAAAATATCAAATACTAGAAGGACCTAGATGTATTACTTACAAGAAGCTCGCATCCGCTGAGGTGCACCATGGAGAAGACTCCCGATAGGCCGGGACTCCTTGGAGACTCCTCACTCTCCCTCTACTAACATAGTTAACGATACTAGATAGTGGCTTTCTCCTAAGTTTTCATCATCTAAAGTGATGGCCTATGGGGGGTATTTATAGTGGGAGGTGGAGTAGAGGCTACTCCACTGCCATGTTACCAATCTGTGTGCCTCCCGTCCTCCACCATTGGATCAAACCGACCTCCAAACCGCCTTGGATGGAGGGCAGGGATGCATCCAAGCACATGGAGGCATGCACAACATCGGTGGGATGACAACCAACCTGGTTGAGCATAAGGAGGGGGGGTCGGCCGACCCCCTATGGCAGGTGGGGCCCAGCCAGGGTCTTCTAGAAGTTTGGTCATGTCGGTGGAGTGAAGCTGAGCTTCAGGGCCCACCAAGGGGGAGTCACCCAACCCCCACTATGTTAGGTGGTGTCGACGTTTTATCACCGATAGCCCACCACCGGGGTACTCGAGATGGTGTTTTATGTTCGGAGGGGCTTGACAGATTGTGGAACTCGACGGTTGCGGCAACAAGCTTGACGAGACAGAACGATTTATACTGGTTCAGGTCCTCGACTAGAAGTCGAGTAATAGCCTTTACGTCCAGTCGGTGTGAGGCCTGTTGCGTTGTATTGATGAGTATCAGGTGTTACAATTGTTGTGTGTTGAGTAGGGTTGGTCGTGTTTTTTTTACAGGGGGTGCCCGCAGCCTTCTTTTATAGGGCGAGAAGGTGCTGCGGGTTCTTTTGAGTCCTAGTCGGATTCTAACAGAGAGTCCTATATGGTTGGTTTCGTACTCTACTTGTTACAATCCTCCAAGAACTCGCAATGCCTATCTCTTGCTAAACTTGGCTTTGCTGAGTTGTGGGACCGCCGGGGCCCACGACTCCGCAAGCCTGCTCCGTGGGGTACCCGTATTTCCCCCCGTCGACAAGACCCCGAGCATTTCAAGTCTTTTAATCCCGAAAGCCTGGTTCTTCTGATACGAAGTCTTGAGATGCTTTCTCTTCTCTCGTCTTTGCTTCGGAGTTTTATGGAGTCGGTGAGTGCACTGAGTGTAGCCCCCGAGCCTCTTGCTTCTTGGAGCAGGAGGCTTGGAGGGTCTTGCGCCTTGTCTTCTTGTCTGAGCGCGATTTCTTGAAAAAATCGCACTCACTGAGTGTAGCCCCCGAGCCTTGTGTTGTGTGAGTCAAAGAACTCAAGGGTTAATCTTGTGGAGTTGTTTCTGAAAAAATCTTCTTCATACGGTGTGTACTTTGCAGCCCCCGAGCCCTTCTCGAGTTCTTTTGATACTGGAGGACTCGGTGGAGGGTTCTTGAGTTGAATCTGGTTGGTTGTTGGACATCCTTTACTGCCCATGTACTTGGCATATTCGGAGTATATTCTTTTGCTCTGACTTGCTTTAACTTTCATCGTCGTGGGAGCGCAGGCGCACTAAGTTTGGCCGGCGCGCACTTGTCCTTTCCGTCCGTGTCTTTTGTGCACTATTCCCTCGTGATTGAATGGTCTTTCTTCAGCTTTCACTGTGTGTGTCCTTTGTAGATTCCATAAACCTCCGTGAACCTGTTCTTGGTGCACCGGCTTTTGCCTATAAATAGATCCCTTTGCCCATGGTTTTGAATCACATACTGGCTCTTCCTTCTCTTCTCCATACTTGCTTGCTTATTCTTTCTTTGCGAGTGGTTTGCAAGCCCCCGAGCTTCTTCCTTCTCCATCATATTCTGTGCTTGATAATGTGCGAGCTCAGCGAGCCCCCGAGCCTCTTCTTACTCCTCCTAGATGTTGCTTTGCCCGAGTGGCTGTGTGGAAGTCTTGATTTATGGCGAGCTAAATGGCGAGCCCCCGGGTGTAGTCTTGTATCCTTTGTAATTTCCTTTTGCAAATGGTGTAGGTCTTGAGATAGGGGTTAGTAGCAAGCTAACCTTCGGGTAGAATCTTTTTGGGAAGGAAATTGAGGCAAATGGAGTAGGGCTTGATACGCGAGTTGTTAGACTTTCCTAGTCTGGTCCTCGAGTTCCCTGTCTACATTGCCTTCTTTTTTCTTCCTGAGTTGATTAGCGTGTGGATGTCTGACTACATCGACAAGTCATTATGTGTTAAGCACTGGCTTGTCCGCTGTTGAGCTCCTTCCGCTGTTCGTCGTCGATCTGCATGCGTTTGGGGGGATGCCCGAGTTCTTGTAGTCTGGTGGTCAGGTGTCTCTATGCTTGACCCGTTGGCGCTGGCCTCGGTATTATCTCCATTTGCCCATTATAGCAATCTTGGATGCACGTTCAACTCGTGAATGTGTTGGCCAAGTTGCTTCTTGCTTGGTTGCGTAGGACCTTGGTGCAGGTTTTAGTGACCTTGTGCATCATCGGGTTCCTTGCGGCTATCTTTGAACGATTTCTTTTGCTTTCTTATTCATCAAATATTGTATCCGGCTGTATTTTGTTGTAATCCTTGATGTATGAAGTCAAACTATTGAGAGAGTTCCTGTACTCTGTTGTAATCCTTGATGTATGAAGTTGAACTGTTGAGAGAGTTTCTGTACTCTGTTGTAATCCTTGATGTATGGAGTTGAACTATTGAGAGAGTTCTTGTACTCTGTTGTAATCCTTGATGTATGAAGTTGAACTGTTGAGAGAGTTCTTGTACTCTGTTGTAATCGTTGTTGGTGTATGCTTCACATCTTTGCCTGCTGGTATACGCGAGTTCTTTTCTGATGTGTTTGCTAAAATAGCTTGCTTGTCCTAAGCTCATGCAAGTTGTTTATATCATATCTGTGCTTTGGAATGGAATCTTCAGTTTTTTCTATTTATGATATTGCGGTCGTGTTCTCTTATTCTTCCATAGTCTTCCAAAAAATCTTCCTATTCTTCAGCGAACTTAGCCGTTGCGAATGTTACCGTTTTAGAAATTTCTTCCCATTGCGGTAATTTCTCCGCCTTTTGCTCTCTGATTTCTGCCCGTTAGAGCCGTAGGCCCGTCCATTTTTATAAATAGAATTACCGGTTAACCCATCCGATCACTTTTCCTTACTGCCTTTGCCAAAATTTCCCCTTTGTGTACTGTTCATCGCTCTTCTTCCGCTGCGTCAAACCCTAAATCCATCGTCTTCTCCACCGCCGTTCTTGAGTCGAGATGGCTGGTGGCCATGGCAAGAGTAGGTCCAAAGCTGTTGAGGTAGATGAAGAACTATCTTTGGCTCATATTGATAATGCAGATTTTCTGAAGATGCGTCTGCTGCAAAGGTCCTGGCCGGCTCCGACGACAACGGAGGCAGATCTGGAGCTTCTCGTCGAGTGCGGTCAGATTCAGGAACAGGCGAGATCAGGTTATGTGCTTCATGGTGAGCACGTCGTCCCTTCTCCCTCTCCTAACCAAACCATCCTTTTCTGCGCTTTCGTTGATGCCGGTCTTTGCTTTTCTCCTTCTGATTTTCTTCCTGAATTCCTTCAGTTCTTTGGTATCCATCTTTTTCATCTCTCCCCAAATGGGGTTCTTTACCTTTCTTGTTTTGCTTATCTTTGCCAGGCCTTCCTTGGGGTTCCCCCTAATCTTCTTTTCTTTCGCTTCTTTTTCCGCCTCAAAGTGGATACGAGGGGGTTCCTTTTGGTTGTTGTTCAATTCAACGCCGTCAGGGTGTTACTGTCTAGATCTTCCTCTTTTCAAGAAACTTGATTGGGCAGACAAGTGGTTTTATGTCCCCAAACCTAATCATTACTTCTCTTCTAACCTTTCCTTGATGCCTGTCGAGAGCGACTTGTTTAGCAAAAAGCTCTCTCCTGCTGAACTTGCTGCTCTTCAACCTCTTTTTGATCATCTCAACTTTGTGTAGTTGAAGGGCCTTTCTAGTCCTAGTCTTGCTGCCTCGTTCCTTCGGCATATGGTTCAGCCTCTTATGCAGTGAAACCACCTTGGCTTTGAATATATTGGTATTGAAGATCCTTCCCGTATTAAGACTGGAGTTGAGATTGATGATGATCAACTCGTTCTTCGGATATCACGAGTTCTTGGAGACGTGAGCTGCGTCCCCCATATTGTTGAGGAATATAGTTCTGACAACCCTCCTCCTGAGGTTAGTTTTGTTTTCCGACTTCTGTTCTTGATGAGTTCTTTTTTCTTTCTGCTAAAAGGCTTTGTTTTGTCTTTAGGGTTTCGGTCGTTCCTTCATGATCGAGCTTGCGCCTGATGCTGAAGATAAAGCTGCTGCTGAAGAGCCTACTCCCAAGCAGTCTATTGATCACTTTCAAGTTTGTTTTGATTCTCCTTTTGAACTTGTGCCTTATCGACCTCATCCGAAAATTGTTGAGATGATTCTTGAATCTAGGAGGAAATCGTCTCGTTGTACTGTGCCGAAGCGGCTTGTCTCGGCTTCTTCTTCCGTCCATGTGTTAGGTAGTATCTTTATAGGTGAGCTTTGATTGAGTTCTTTTTCTTGTAATCTTCTAGTATTTTACTTTGATTTTCACTTTTGCAGATGACAGTCTTTTTGTACTTGATGAACCTGAGGATGAGACGGAATCGGCTCCTCTTGTTCGGAAGTCGTAAGTTCATATCCTTTCTTTTTGTTGGTTCTTATCTTGTCTTCCCAATCTGGAGTGCTTAATTTCTCTGTTCTTTTACAGTCGTGTGGAGAGTTCTGGTACTACCCCTGCAGTGTCTTACTCTCTGGCTGTTGCCATGCCATTTTCTGCTCCGAGACTTACGCCTCTCTCTTTCTCTATTCCCTCTCTTAAGAGGGAATTGGGTTCTCTGAAACGTCCTCGGTTAGTCTACTTTCCTTTGTTGATTGCTAAATATTGATCTTTTTCCTTTATGGAGTTGATGACATATTTCTTTCTTCCCTTTTTCAGGTCTGCAGATGCTGGTTCTTCTAGTGGACCGGGTTCTTCGGGTGATATGGGGCCTGCTCGCCCCTTGTTCAAGGTACTCGCGTTGCGAGTTCTTCTGCTGGTGAGTTTCCTTGGCTTTTCTGGTTTGTTTCCTATATTTTTCTTCTTATACTTTCTCCCTTTCTGCAGTGTCTTCTCTGTCTGTTGGGCCAGTTGTTGCTGGTTCTTCTATTGCTGATGTTCCTGTTATCGGGGCTGTGTCCCTCCCGATTCGTCCTGCATGTCTGCTCCAACTGTGGTCCTGACTTCTTCTTTAGCGGCTGCTCCCACTGCTTCTGCTGCTGCTGATGTTCTGAGGCCTTCTTTGCCTTCCCGAGTTTAGCCGTTCTCATCGGCTAAGGTCTCTAAAGGATTGCTTTGATAGGTCATTCACGCGTGTGAGCGATATGATGACCGTAAGTCTTTTTATCTTATGGACTTTGTTTTCTTTCATTCTGTCTTCTTGTTTGCTCTGATTGACCGTTCTTTTTCCTTTCAGTCTTTGGTTCGTGATCAAGACCTTCTTTTTGGTCCTGCTGAGGCTGCTGCGGCCGAGCGGGCCCGAAAAGAACTTGCTCAGGTACAACAGGACTTGCTGCGTGAGCGGGAGTTACACCAGTCTGCTGAGAGTTCTTTTGCTCAGCTCTCTGAGGGTGTGCATCGTCGTGAAGATGCTTTGAAGGCTTCAAATGATGAGCTTGAGCGTCTGAAGAATCAAGTTGCTGGTGAGCTCTTTTATGCTGACTTCTTTTCTTTCCTGTTCTTTTCCTTCTGTTGTTTTACTTTCATCTTATTCTTGCTATTGCTTGTCTCTATAGGATTTGATCGTGAGCGCCAGAAGTGGCACGCTGATTCTGAGGAGATGAAATCTACTCTCAAGCAGTCTGTGAACCGAGCAGAGTCGGTAAGGCTCTTGCATTCCTATTGTGAGGATGCTGATCAGAAGTTAGCTTTGGCTCGCACTCCACGGCGGGATTCTGATAGGGATGTTTTTCAGGCTATCAAGCTCTCCCAAGATCTACAGGGTCAACTTCAAGAGGTCAACACTAGGTTTCAAAGTGTGTGGGGAGCTTTGACCCATATTTTGTCCTTCATTGGCTAGCCTGGTGATGATGCACTTGAATGGACTTCTTATGCTCCTTTGATTCCATCACGCTTCTCATCTTTCCTGTGGGGAATCCTTCGTCGCAGCATCAGCAATGTCTTGGGCCATGTTCGGCTTCTTGCTCCTAAGGCAAGATTGGAGACAATAGTGGATCCTGAACCTTCTGCTGATTATCTGCCTGCTGTTTCTGCTGCTGAGGAGGGTGTTGGGTATTTTAAACACAAACAGAATAATCCGCAAGCACACGGATACCGCTGTAGCTTTCACCCGGGAGTATTCCAGAGTATCGATTTTCACAGGGAACGTGAGTGTACTAATTAAGGCTCTAAGTTGTCCAAGGATAACTATATGTGTTTTTATGGGGAGAGAGAATATGTTTCCTAAGAGTTCTTTAATTGATCTAAGAATCAAATGTTTACTTTAAAGGTTATTTATTTTGGGACATCAGAACACTGGCCACAGACAGGGATGAGAATGGGGCTAGGAAGCTCCGACTACGGTCCTACAAACACCAATCCGAATGAGGTGGAATACATCGACCGTTAGGGTTGTCACTACCCTAGGGTTACCACAACAATCCGCAGGATTGGGTGCAATTCCAGGTAATCTCTAGACTAAGCACCACGCCTAATCTATTAATTACTACTCTAGCGTTGCAAAGACTAGAGCATTTGATGCAAGCGGGAATCCAATAAATAATAACTTGAAAGTAAATGCTGAAAGTAAATAAAGAACTTAGGAATTATGAATTATAAAGAACCTGGAGAGTAGCGCACAGACGAACCAGCTGCTGCAAAATTACAATGTTGAGGAAGATCCGACAGGCCGGCTCCTCCTATGCACCTCTCCTCTTCTCCCTCCCTCTTTTCTAGTTTACAACTAGATGAACTAGATGAAATAGAACTAGAACTAGATGAACTAGACTAGATCTAGATGAACTAGACAACTAGAGGGATCTCTACTTCTACTTGAATTGAAACCCTAGCTTTTGATCTGTAGAAGAGATATGATGAGATGAGATTAGGCCTGGGGGTGCCCTCCTTATATAGTCCTGGGTGGAGTAGGGACCAAGTAATTTCCACATCATCGCCACATCATCGATCCGCGTCTCATCTACTCTCCACCCTTAGATCAAACCGAC
>DXKC01020586.1:0-18983 GCA_031170775.1 Cymbopogon citratus
GGTAGTGGGGAGTTGTGGAACTCCTACATATAAGGACCATGCGGTTTGGGTTTGACCGAGACAAATCGCGGTTGAGATCACCCATCGAAGATATTTGTCACAGAAAACAAAGGTTGACGGTGAAGGAGCAATGGGGGCGTGGATCATGCGAGGTTTGTTGCAGGTCTGACAAGTTGGCAACCCAACCCTTCTCGAATAGTACGTATTTCAGATTTGCCAAAAGTACACGTCCTTGTCCTGGTAGTACGCGACGGCGCCTCTCGCCAACGCGTCGGCGCCGCCTCGTCTTGCGCGGCCCGCCTCGGCCAGTCCCCATAAATAGCGACGCAAACGACGCGAATTTTGTTACTACCTAGCCAGCACAAAGAAAGGGACGGTCGAGAGAGACGAGAAGAAGCAACAAACCATGGCCGCCGCCGACGACGCAGGGACAACGGAAGAAGAAGGGCTGCCAATTCTCAGCGGAAAAGAACCGACGGCGGCGGCGAAGCCAAAGGACCTAACGGCCCGAGACGCATGCATCTGCCTTGTCTTCCTCTTCCTAGCCATCCTCAGCATCATCTACCTGTCCATCGGCGTCGTGAGCTTTTTCGGTGACTGCGGCCCTTACGACCCCGTCGAGTACACCGTCACAATCGCCAACGTCTCCGGGCTCAATGATCTACATGCGGCGGCGGGGGCGGCCGGGCTCCTCTTCCCGGCGTTCAACCTGACCCTCGGCGTGGCCTCTCCTCGCACGGCGGAGGACCGAGAGTGCGTCAAGCCCGGCACCACGGTGGAGGTGTCGTAGGTCCGGGGTGCCGCTGGCCGCCGGGACCGCGCCGGCGTTCTGCGTGAAGGTCGGAGAGCGCAGGGAGGAAGCCTCCGTCATCGCGTGGCGCGACGGCGTGCGCCTGCCGGCCGGTCTCGTGCGGGACAGCCTCGCCGCGGACATGCTCCGCGGCGCGGCGGAGTTCGGCGTCAGGCTCACCGCGCCGCTCCCGTACTGTGGCCGCGCCCAGATGAGGTTCTGCTCCGACACCGTGGACGTGATCTCGTGCTCGGCTAAGCTCGGCGGCGGTCCGGCTCCGTGTAGCGTCTCCAAAGAAAGAGTCTCGTTTCCGCCGGTGCCACGTCCCGGCGTAAGGGACTCGCCGGCCAATCTTCCACAGCCAACGCCGTAAACATAGCGATGTTGTTGATGCAATATATGCCTGTCATTAGTTTATTTTTTTTCTGAGACGATATATTTAATTAAATTCGAGGCTCCATAAATGTTTACTGTGTTTTCTTTGTTGGCACTAGTATAGTGTCCGTGCTAACGCTACGACATCTTCTTACGAAGCGAGGTACTCCCTCTGTATTAGGAATTAGAAGTCGTTTTGGATAAGGTTTCAGTCAAACATTGGGAATATAAATTATTAATAACTTTTAAATTGTTGAGTTTGCAAATGTGAAAATGATATGACTAAATTAGTCTTGAAAAATACTTTCATAAAAGTATACATATACCATTTTCTCATAAATATTTTTATAAAAACAAGAGGTCAAAGCTTTGTTTTGGAGACCGTGTCGCTGTCCTAAACGACTTCTTTCACCAATACGGAGGGAGACCGTGTCGCTGTCCTAAACGACTTCTTTCATAAAAGTACTAAGATGCAATTAGAAACAAAAGTTATGATACATCTACTTAAAAGAAGTTATGATGTGTCAGTGTTTTAGTGGTATGCGCTCCTTCAATTAAGCTTACTAGTATAATGCCCTTGCATCTTCTTGCATGTTACGAAGCGAGGTATATACTAAGATGCAATTAGAAACAAAAGTTATGATACATCTACTTAAAAGAAGTTATGATGTGTCAGTGTTGTAGTGGTATGCGCTCCTTCAATTAAGCTTACTCGGTGATATTGAACCAATCACTCGTTTTCAATTGACACTTAAAAAGGTATAAATGAGCTAAGCTTCTTGGAATTGGTTTCCTATTGTTAGATTTATTTTGAGCCATATGCTCCTCTGCCCTCCAAATCAGCTGACACCACATATATTAAAGCACAAAATGCATCTTTGTTGCATTGTGTGCATTGTGGGAGTCTGAACCATATATAGGCATATAGCACACCCTGCAGCTGTTCATACAAAGATCAAAGGACCAATCCTATTACAATGTCCCTTACCAGGCCCTTGATGAGTGAGCTAACCCATGTATCAGATGATGCTCTCTCTCAACAAGTTATCGGAATCTCAAACCTAGGTACACAATGCCAATAATGCGCCCCTTCCATACAACTTTGACAATAGTTTTGCTATTGTTCACAACCTTGCTCCTCTTCATCAACCATGCAAGGAACTGCAAGAAAGCATCAAAGTTTAACAGTATTGTTAGGAGTAGGAGTATGGATGATTGAACTATCATGCAAAGTTTGATGCAATTGACAAAGTGACAGTCTCATGTTCTGAAGGAGTGGAGAATTCAAATAGGCTGTACAGAACCATGCTCACACCATATCACGGGCTGCAACAGTGCAGGATAAGATGTGCTAAGTTTCTAATACAGCTCATGCAGGCTGAATGGAGTTTTTTCATCCCAGGTGAGGTTTTTACATGCTCGTTTAAGCCGCATCAACAATCCGATATGAGCTTAAGCTATTCAGTTATACTATACAGAGTTAGTGATGGAAGCTCAGTTATTTCAATTGGGCGATCACCAAGAACAAGCTAAGCACTAATAACTGCAGATACCCTCCTAGCAGCCTGCAACTAAAAAAATACAGTATAGTAGAATTTATTTGCTATTTGTCACATAACATCTAAAGAAAACTTTTCCTTTTTGAAAGAATACATCTGAAGAAAACTTATATATCAATATCAGCTTATTACCAAGCACCTCTTCTCCAATTGGCTGGTCCGCACTGGAAGAAATTTCGACCGGTTCGCACCAGATGAAATTCAAATTCTAGAAGAAAAAAACTGCAAGGAGCAGCCGCAAATTGGTGAAGGGCTCCTGTGGCTCCCTGAGTTTTTTTTAGTTCACTTGCTTCCTGCAGGGCACAAATCCCCCTCAAGAACAAGGCATATATTTGACCCAATCATTACTTAACTTGTCTATCAATCAACAACTTCACAGCCTCACAGTATACTTGATAGGACTACAACTTTACAGGTTTTTTTTTGAAGGAGACTTCCATAGACATTATTATGACAATCATAGCTAAATTGAACTGCACACTTTATACAGAGAGAGTAATAATTAACATTTGAATAATAGATTGAAGTACTTCTATGGAGTTTCCAGGCAAACAAATTATCACAATATGGCTATTCGAAGCAGAACGATGGCTGTAAACTCTGTGCCACCTTCAAGCAAACCACTGTGATAACCTTATCATCATTTCCAGCTCCATCTTGAATGCAGACATCATCGGCCTAAAAAAGAATATATAAAAGCATGAATCACTATTTTAGTGAAAAAAACACAACACAAGATGCACGTAACCTCTACTGTCAAAAAATCGCAACAGAGAAGATTTCAAATCTGAGAAAATATCATACAGAGTACAGAACCATCCGGCTTCAACAAAACATGGATCAGTGGTGTGGCTAAAACAGTGTGATGTATCTATATAGAAAATTAAAGAGGATTTATATATTTTTTTGTGAGAAAATATAGCAGGGGAGTAAAGAAAAAAATAGAAGGACAACACTGTACAGATGTAGATTCAGTGACTTATACTACTGCTGATCCAAAGGTGAAGTGGTTCTGAGAATTCATTCAGAACATCACACCATTGCTTAATAGCTTAGTTCTCAGTTCCAAAACTAAAAACGGCAGGCAGATCTGAGGATTTTGTTGTGCGAATGACTGAATGTGTACTGAGCGATCTTCGATATTAGTGAGGAAAGAGCTAAGTGTCAGTTAACTCTTAAGCTAAATAGACACATGTGTAATCAATCAAAATAGTTAACTGTTCACTCTGCAAAATAATAAACAAAAAAATATTTAGAAGGTCTAATATAATACCTTAAATTCAAAACTTGCGTAAACAAAATAAAATCATGTATATATTGTTCTTCATTCCTGAACTACCTGACAACAAAAAGACAAGCAGATTGAGACAGGAGCTAGGCGTCAGTTAACTCATAAGCTAAATAGACATAGGGATAATCAAAATAGCTAACTGATCACCTTGCGAAAGGTCTCATATAATAAAACCTGCGTAAATGAAAATATACACTGTTCTTCATTCCCTTGCCTATCTGAAGTAGATAGTAATCCAAGCACCAGAAGCATTGCCGACACTGGTCCTGTTATGAGACTACCAGAAAATCCCTGACTCAAAAAAAAAAAATGAGGAAAAGAAAAAAGGGGAGCAAAGGAAGCAGAGCGTATAACCCCTTCGGAGATGATGCAGAGCTCTCTACGGGAGTACTCATCGTGGCGGGCGAACTCGAGAACGGTGGCCACACCGGCCGTACGGAGGAACGGTGGCCACACAAGGGCGCAATGGCATCCCAATGCCTCGTCCTCGGCAGTAGCTTTGCAGTAGCAGCCATCGTCGGCGGAGCTCGGAGCTAGGGTTTCGAGCCCGCGTGCGCCCGGCGTCGGGGAGAGGAGGAGCCGCGCGTGTTGCGCGTTGTGGAATAGGGTCGCGGGGAGAGGATGAGCCGCCGACAGTGGTGCGGACGGAGACGTAGCGTCGCTTCTCGAGCTGGTTCGCCACGGTGGCCGCGCGCCAAGCGCGGCCTCGTTGTTGCGGGGCACGTACTCGTGGCCACGACGGATGGAGGACGCCCGCGCCGCGGCGGCGGACGAGTGGCAGTACCCGTCCTCGCCCTGGCCTGGTACGGGTACCCCGACTCCGAGGCCAGCCCACCCCGCCGCACGATGAACTGTGGAACGCGTCGTCCATGAGCCCGTCCTCGCCGTTCACGTCGCAGTCCACCAGCTCCTGCTCCGACAGCGACACCAGAGACGACCCCCTGATCTTGTTCAGCCCTCCCACCGCAGAGAACGCCCAGCAGCAACCTGCGTGCACAACATGCAGCTAGCCTATGTCGATCGTTGGACCAAAAGTGCATGCATATGGGTGTGGTAGATGACTCGATCATTCTTCTCTCAGTCCAGTGCCCGGTCTCAGTTTTGACCGGCCGCGCGCGTACGCGCGCTCTGAAAAAAGCTAGTTTTAGATGGAGACGTGTCCACGCAGCAGTTGTCCCTTGTCAGTAGATTTTCATCACCTAGGCCTCGTTTAGTTTCCAATTTCTCGTCCCAAATTTACTAAAAAAAAAGAAGATTCTCCATCACATCAAAATGTCGGCAAATGCATGAAGTACTAAATGCAGATGAAATCAAAAACTAATTACACAGTTTTGTTGTACTTTGTGAGACGAATATTTTAAGCCTAGTTAGTCAAAGTTTAGATAATTTTTACCAAATACAAACAAAATGCTACAGAAATTCTGATACAACGTTTCTGCCCTAATTCACCGATCTAAACAAGACCCTATTTCAAATTATTAAATACTTGAAAAATCAATCAGTAGTGTGCATGCATGATGCATGTGCGCAGGTCAGGTGTCTGGTTCGTACAACAAGTCAACACTCTCCCTGGTTCCTTGACGCCAGCGACGACGCCCATGGTGGCGCGGAACTCCTCGTCGGTGAGGTCGCGAACCTGTTGGTGGCCAGCCGGTGGCTGTGCTTCCCTCGTCCTTGTACGTGCGCCCGTGCTCCGCCATCCACTTCCCTCGTCCCAGATTTGCGGGATGTTATTGTTTCCTCATTTTTTTGGCCCCGGTTGTTTTCTGATTTGCATGTGGGCATGCGGTGCTGGGGAAACAATAATCGCAGGGGCACGCGGGGATTGCCGGGTGGACGAAAACTTTTGGCGTGTGTGTGTATATGTGTATATATATATATATATATACACACACATATATAAAAGATTTTAGATAGATTCAGTGTTTTTTTTATAAGCAGCATTCAGTGTCTGGTTTGAGGGACGACGGGAAGTGGGCGCCGTCGGTGCGGTCCGCGGGCCCTATCTTCACGGTGTAAAAGTGAAGAAAATCTAGCAGCCGTCGGATGGCCGCAAGTTGCGGTGGTGCCTTGCCGAAGGAACTCCGAGTCCCGTCCGAACCGCACCCCGCTCCTCTTCTGTCCTTCCCATCCGGATCTCCATCGCCGCCGGTCCGCGCGCCGCTCGGCCGCTCTCCGCCGGCGCCGCTTCCTACTACTCTCCAGTCGCGCCGGCCCCCTGCGCCCTTTCCTCTTTGCCGCGCCAGCGCAGCCCGGGGTCCGCCTCCGCCTCGCGCTGTCGTAACCGCACTCTGCCTCGCCGTCGCGCTGGTGTAAGCCGCGGCGACGATGGATCTGGATGGAGAAAGCGATAGTGAGGCAAGGAACAAAGGTGTGGGGATCGCCATCCCTACTAGCTCCGGAGGCGCTCCGGAAGCGGCTTCCGCTGCCGTTCGCTCAAAGAAACGCGGTGCACCACCTGACATGCAAGAGGGAACTGAGAAGAAGAGGAAGAAGAAGAAGAAGAAAAAGTCGAAGAGTCAGACTACGGCTGCCGAATCAAGGCTCACACCTGAGAATAACACTGATCCTTCCCTCTCCCTTCAAAGGAATAATGGTAAAGGTTAGGTTTTTGTGAAACTTTTCGAATTATTCTCAAATTCGTGTTGTTAAGGTTGTTTACACTGTTGAACTTCTCTTTTTGATTTGGAATTGAATAGTTTAGTATTTCGTCAACAAGAAGTGTTGGCTTTCATCAATATTATGATTCAAATGGTTCTAGTTTCTTTATGATCATGATGTTGGCAAGGGTGTAATAGCCTGAAGATTTAGTTGGTTTCTTGCTGTTGCAAAAACGTTTCATCATGTAATCCCTGCCTTTGGATCCAGTAGTGTTATGATTTGGTAACCGGGTTGTTACCATGGCGGTCACAAAGCTCTTTCTGCCTAATGAAATATGCGCTTAGGCGTATTCTCAAAAAAAAAAAGGATCATGATCATATTAGTGGTTTAGGACTGTCACCGAAACAATGCTGTTGTCCAGATAGGGTTTATGACAGTCAACAAAACTGTGCTGCTGTACAGATATGGTTTAGGACTACTCACCAATTCAGTGCTGCTGTCTAGATAGGGTTTATATTAGTCATGAAAACAGTGATGCTGTCCAGATAGGTTTAGCCTGGACGGAAATCTATTTGACTGTTTTTTATCAGTTAAAGACATTTCATCCTGGCCACCCAAATAAACTTTATTGGATTTTCTGTTATAGATATCTGCATTGTATTTGTTTATTGGATAGGGTCAGAACAATGAGTAATATATTTAGTCAAATTTTGAGATATTGTATGAATTGGTTATTTAGAGTTTGAACAAGGTATTCATGATATATACTCCTAACCAAATTTGCTTCACAGGTTTGAAGGATACCGATTCCTCTGACTATAGCTCTCCACTCCGTCGTCCTAAATCTCTACTTGTGGAAAAAATAAATAGCAATGGAGAAATAGTGTACGAGTACAACTCAGACCAAGAGGCTGTGGATTCCTATGTCAAGGATATTCGCAAGTACCGCAAGAAATTAGGTTTGTGAGCTTCTTTTTCTCTCCCTATAGCTAATCCAACAGTTATTTTTCTTTCATTCTTTTACACCTACATGTCTATTTAATTGTTTTTTTTGTTCAGTTTATATATGGTTCTGATGCATGCTCTTGTAATGTGTAGCTCATCAGCAAGAGCTACCCACACTTAAACCATGCAATTATGGCGGAAATATAACTGATTGGGACAATCTGAAGCAGAAGAATGCAGTTGTTGATGTGGCCAAGTCTGTGCTGCGTCTTTCTTCCTCTGTTGGTATTACTAATGTCTCTTATTTAATTTGTGATTGATTAATAGATGCAAATCCATATTTTCTTATATTATTAGGTGGATACCCTGCGCGTTTCTGCTGGTAAAACATTTTTTTTGAAAATAGAATGATTTGATACATTGTTATGGACAACTAAATGCATGTTATTGGATGGAAGAGACCTATCATAATTATATGTGCTAGTGGTTATAATTGTAACTTCTAGTGGATTGTTCAGTGAATTGTTGATGTGGATAGCTTGCATGTTTAGAGAAATCTCTAGTGGGGGTTTAGCTTCATAGGAGTATATGATATGATTTGAGTTTTGTTAATTCATATTTATTTGCAGGGGGCAAAGAAATAAATAGTTGTAATGGTATTATCATTGAGTGGGATGAAACGGATAAATCTGCTATTGTTGCAACTTCTTCTCAGATTATAGCCACAAAGTTATCATTAGATGATTGGCGGGATAGTAATGTTTACGATTCCAATGCCAAGGTAAATAAATTTTTGGATATTTGGTCGATATTCTGTTGTTAGTCTACTCTTAGGCGGGCATTGTTTGCTTAATTGCTTACATCTTTTTTCAGGTGACTGCTCACCTGTTAGATGGAACCACTTCTGATCTGACATTACTATACTTCAGTAAACATTATGAAGTTGCCTTTTTTAAGGTTATGGGAGTTTCAGAGTCAGAAGTTGCATTATTAGAACCTGAGCTTGAGTTTGGTAGTGAGGCTTGTGTGTTAGCAAGGGAGAAAGATAATGGATTGATATGTAGGCGGACGAAGATACTAGCATTGGATCCGTGTGACCACCAAAGGAATCACTATCTATTCATTGGTGGTGGTTCAATTCCTGAGGTACAAATGTACTTAATACTTCTATCAGTTGTCTGTACGTTGCTACAAGAGAATCATAATTTTTGAGCGCTGTGAGATTTTCTCAAATATATGTTATTAAAACACCCACATAAGATGATACAAAAACTATGTAAAAAATTTTAGAAACAATGAGACATGGTCGGTCATCCAATCCATAATTGCAAGGCAGCCCTGTAGAATTTAAAATAAGTACAGTGCATGAACTTCCTACCAACTCAAAGACATGTAATAAATCTTGCATGTACTACCAAACTTTCTACCAGCAATATTTATCTCTTTGTTTCAAAAAATGGTGACAAACATTAAGTACATTTAGCGATTCATAGTTCTCTTTCCCCCCTGTTTTCGACTCATTGATTTACAGATAAATAAATTTCTTTAGTGTGACTTAATCTATATTCTTCTGTGCAGCCCTGTACCGGAGGATCTTTGGTAGATTTCAACCGGAAAGTTCTGGGGATGGTTGTGAATGCCTTGCCTAACTTTGCCTTCATTCCTTCTTTCATAATCATCAAATGCTTGCAATTGTGGCAAAGTTGCAAGTACGTATTTAGTGTTTCTCTTCATTCTTTATTTATTTGTGTATTGATTTTAATTTTTAATTTCCCCAAGTGACTAAAAAATAAGCCAAATTAATGTAAGCTTGCTACTACTCAGTTCTAACTATTTTTTGAAGTCTCATAATTTGTAACCCATTGACCATTTGGTAGTATTATATGTAAGACATAATCTGTTGATCCCTCTCTTCCTGCTACTGCAGTCAAGGAGTAGTAGCTGTCGGCTCTATTGCTGCAGCAAGTATAGCATTAGGCCACTCCATAGTTGGTATAAGCGTCCACTCCATAGTTTGTAGAAGTAGTTGGGAGTAGTTGGGGTTGTATTGTATATTATTTTATGCAATGCAAATCAGTAAAAGTAGTTCATAGCCACCACATTAGATAGAGCACCAGCAGTGTGTGTGTTTGAGCCCAACTCTTCTTTTACCTTGGGTCAGGTGAGAAGAGGAGGGGGGGGGGGGGGGTGAGCTTGCTGCTCACCTGGTTCTCTTGGTTGTAGTACCAACAACTCAACAAGTGGTATTGGAGCTGTCGCCGTGCTTAACTGCCGGCGATGAGTGGCATTGAGGCCGCTGGGGCTGCTGTGGGGAAGAAGGACGAGGTGTTCAGGGCCAAGGACACCGAGTTGGTTCCTTCCCCATGGGTGGCAGGAGGTGGTGGTTCGCATGGTGCGGGAGGTTAGTGGCAACTCCTGACCACAGCTGACCTACACCAACTATGGCGAGTGGGCGGCGCTAATGAAGTGGAAGCTCAGGGCTCGAAAGTTGTGCACTGCAGTGGAGTTGGGCACTGATGTCGAGGACGACATGGAGGCTCTCCTTTTGTCCACACCATCGGAATACCACGAGGTCATAGGGGCGAAGGCCACTGCCAAGGAGGCCTAGGAGATGCTCGCATTCTTCCGCGTCGGCTCGGATTGGGTGAAGAAGGCGAAGGTGCAGCAGCTCAGCAGGAAGTTTGAGGACCTCAAGTTTCGCCATGGCAAGTCGGTGGAGGGCGTCGTGTTCCGGCTACAGGCTAGCCAAATGGCGACTTATGGCAAGGCCATGGACGAGGATGTCGTCGTCGCCAAGCTCCTGCGTGTTGTCCCGGCCAAGTACCACCAGCTCGCGCTCTCGGTTGAGGAGTGGACTGCGTGCATGAAGAAGCGGTGGTTCGGGCAAGGCTCCTCCAGCCGTGGCAGCGGCACCGGCAGGGACAAGCGGCGTGGGAATGAGCCGCGGGACAAGAAATTCGACCCCTAGGCATTGAGTGTGGGTGTGCACAACGCACAAGCAGTAGGAGGAGGCGGCGCACTTGGCAAATGTGGACAACGGCGATGAGCACGAGCTGTTGATGGCATCTTTTTGTGCGTTGCAGGAAGGCGAAGCAGAGGACTGCGTCGTAGGCTGTCGATCTTGACGAGCCACGCGCACAGGTCCATTTTGGCACGGTCAGCTACGAGTTGGACCAGTGGTGGTATTTCGACTCTGGGGTGAGTAACCAAATGACCCGATGCAGAGCCGCCTTCTCCGATCTTGACGCAGAGACACCGAGGCGGTTAAGTTTGGCGATGAGTCGTGCATGGTGATTTGAGGCTGCGGGCTGCGGCACTGTCATCTTCCAGTGTCGGAACGATGAGTACCGCGCTGACGGATGTCTACTACATCCCATAGCTGCGCTAGAGCATTGTCCGCTTGTTGCAGCTGGACGAGTGTGACATCAAGGTCCTAATCAAGGACGGGATCCTTCGCATCCGGGATCGGGAGCGTCTTCTCGCCAAGGTATCGCTCCCACGTAACAGGTTGTCTCTGCTTGACTTGAAGGTGGCGGCGCAAAGCACGGAGGAGTCATGGCTGCGGCACGCACACTACGTGCTCCTGACGGCTGGGTGGCTGGAGAAGATGGTGACATGGCTGCAGCACATCAAGCACGCCGACAAGCTTTGTGATAGTTGCCTGGCGGGAAACCAAAAGCGGCGAAGTACCACGTCGTGGAGCCGCTCGAGCTGGTCCATGGGGACCTTTGTGAGCCGATCACGCCGGCGACGCGCGGCGGCCTATGCTATTTCCTTCTGCTTGTGGATGATTGCAACCGGTTCTTGTGCTTGCAGCTTTGACGTCCAACAAGAGGCAGCAGAGGTAGTCAAGTGCGTCAAGGCGCGCGTGGAGGCAAACTCCGGGAAGAAGCTGCGGCTACTCTGGACGGACCGCGGCAGTGAGTACACGTCGGTGGAGTTCGTCGCCTACTGTGCAGACGAGGAGGTCGGCCGTCATGTCACAACGCCCTACTCTGTGGAGCAGAACGGCATGGTGGAGCGGCGGAATCAGACGATCATCGGCATGGCGTGGTCGATGATGAAGGCCAAGGGGATGTCGACGGAGTTTTGGGGCGAGGCGATGAGCATGGCGGTATTCATCCTGAACCGCACGCCCGCCAAGGCTCTGAAGGGGAAGACTCCCTATGAGGCATGGCTTGGGCCCAAGCCCAATGTTGCGTTCCTGCGCACCTTCGGGTGCATTGGCCATGTGAAGGCCACCAAGGCGGGCCTCGGCAAGCTGGAGGACAGGAGCACCAAGATGGTGTTCCTTCGCTACGAGGAGGGATCCAAGGCCTATCGGCTTTACGACTCAGCTGGCGGGAAGGAGGCGGTGTCCCGGGATGTCGTCTTCGACAAGGCGGCGACATGGAAGTTGGACAAGCTAGGGACTTGGAAGAGCGTGCCGCCGGCGGCATCGCCGTCACCTTCATCATCGAGCAACTGGTTATCCATGGTGTCAGTGAGGCGGTTGCTGAGCCGGAGGCAGGAGGAGGGAGCAGGAGCTGAAGAGCCCGCGGCGCGGATGTAGAGGAGCCGCCAAGTTTAACCGCGTCGGGCTCGGCCTTGCCACATTGGGACCCAACCTCGGTGGACATTGAGTTCGCGACACTGCCAAGCGACTACGAGTTGTGGACGCCTTCCATGATGGTGAGGATGTGCGTTTTCGTAGGATGGACCACGTCGTTGGAGAAGCAGAGGTGCTAGGCCTGGTGACTCGTCTGCTCAACGACCCTGAGCTCTCGCTCATGAGCGCAGAGGAGCCCGCGACATTCATGCTGGCAGAGCCCGATCCCAACTTGCGGCGAGCCATGGTGGAGGAGATGCGCTCGATCGAAGACAATTGGACTTGGGAGCTGGTTGAACCGCCGCCGCCGATTGGCCTAAATGGGTCTACAAGGTTAAGGGCCTCAGATGGGTCTACAAGGTCAAGCGTGTCGAGCTGGGGGCCGTGGTAAAGCACAAGGCGTTGCTTGTTGCCCGTGGCTTTTTGCAACCCGAGGGGATTGGCTTCAAGGAGGTTTTCGCGCTGGTAGAATGCATGCAGTTGGTGCGGCTACTGCTGGCACTTGCGGCGGCCATGGTTTGGCGCGTCCACCACCTCGACGGCAAGTCGGCGTTCCTGAATGGGGGACTTGGCGGAGGTCGGCTTCGTCAAGCAAGAAAGCGCTCTACGGGCTGCGCCAACCCCCATCGGCGTAGAACGCCAAGCTCGACGCCACCATGGCGTAGCTTGTGTTCGCGCGCTACGCCACGAAGCACGCGTTGTTCATACGACGACGGGAAGGAGGGGCCCATCGTCGGCGTGTACGTTGATGATTTGATTGTCACAGGGGCACGGGCACATGACATTGATGCCTTCAAGAAGGAAATCGCAGCCCGGTTCAACATGAGTGACCTGGGCGTCAGCCTGGGCGTTCGGGTCGGGTAATTCGGGTAACACAAAGTTCGGGTAATAGAAAATGCTACCCGATTTGAGCTCAAAAAATCACTACCCGCAGCTTCGGGTATCCGTAATTTCAAGTTCGGGTAATACCCAATATACTCGAGGTTCGCGCGCGCGGCGATTGGCGAGGTCGTTGGCGCAGCGCTCGAGACCCCGAGGTGTCGAAGTGTGGGCGGCGCGCGGTGGCCTGACCCTGGCGCTGAGGAGGTTGAGGGAACGAGGGCGGCACCCTGCCAGGCCCGGCGGCGGAGATGCAGACGGTGCCGATGCCGTGGACTCCTCGTCCCTCGATCTGTCTGCCCAGCGCACTTCAACAACCCTCTTCCCTCGACTCTACTGCTGAGGTGCTGCAGGTGTTGACGCCGGTGTCCAGCGAGCAGCAGAGTCGCGCCCGCGGACGCTGCGAGTCCATGCTTGACGAAGATTGACTTGAGGTCTCTCTCTAGGAGTCACGGTAGGGGCTGGGCCACTAGGCAATCCTTTGCGCTGGGCATATGAGTGTTGGGCTGGGCTCTCCTTTGTTGGGTCGAATTGAGATGGCTGATGGTCTAACCAACTGTCGATGGCCCATCATGACTTGGTCTGGTGAGGACGTGAGGTTTTGAGTTGTTGCGTACTTGACTTTGCTTTTCTCTAAATATATTGGGTAGATCGGGTACTTCGGGTACCGGCAGTCACTACCCGAACTACCCGAACAAATATCGGGTATCTCAAGTTACTATCCGAAGTGACAATTGGGTATCGCGGGTTCGGGTAATTCGGGTTCGGATAGTTCGGTTCGGGTACGGGTATCAGGTCTCAGGTTTTTTGCCCAGACTGACCTGGGCGCGCTCTCATACTACCTCGGAATAAAGGTGAAGCAGGGGGCAGACTCCACGTTGGGGCAGCGCGCCTACGTGCAAAAGCTGTTGGAGCGCGGTGGCATGGCGGATTGCAAGCCGTCTGCTACCCTTGTGGAAGAGCGGATCAAGTTGTCCAAGCACAACACGGTTGCAAAGGTGGACGCGACGCGCTACCGGAACATTTTCGGTGGGCTGCGCTAGCTCACTCATACCTGACTGGACAGCATGTTCGTCGTCGGGTATGTGAGCCGGTTCATGGAGGATCTGCGTGAGGACCACTGGACCACGGTGAAGCGGCATCAAGGGCTCCATCGAGTAGGCGGTCGTCATCCCAAAAGCACGGGGCGGGCTGCAGCTGACGGTGTTCAGCGAGGCGCCGCCCAACTCCGGTGATGGTGAGCCAGGGCTCACAACCTTCAGTGATGCAGACATAGAAGGCGATGTTGATGGGCGGCGGAGCACGTCAAGTGTGCTGGTCTTCCTCGGCTCAGCGCCAGTTGCATGGCAATCACTGAAGCAAAAGTTGGTGGCGCTGTAGACCTGCGAGGCAGAGTATGTCGTAGCAACCACCGCGGCGTGCCAGGTGGTCTGGCTGCGCCAGTTACTAGGCGAGCTGATTGGCAAAAAAGCTTGCCCACTGGCATTGATGGTGGACAACAAGCCCGTTATCGCGCTTGCCAGGAACCCGTCCTCCACGACCGGAGCAAGCACACCAACATCAAGTTCCACTTCCTCAGGCACTGCGTTGATGGAGGGCATATCGTTGTCGAGTTCATCGAGACCGGCCGGCAGCTCGCCAACATTCTCACCAAGTCTCTCGGGCGTCTTAGGTTCTTGGAACTGAGGGGCATGATCGGCATGGTTGAGGTCAAGGGTGGACAACGGGATTAGGGAAGATCGTAAGACATAATCTGTTGATCCCCCTCTCTTTTTTTGCTAACATTAGGCCGCTCCATAGTTGGTAGTTGTTGGGAGTAGTTGGGGCTGTATTGTTTATATTTGTATGCAATGCAAATCAGTAAAAGTAGGTCGTAGCCACCGCATTCAGAATTCCAGTCTTTGCCAACGCAAAGACACAGCAGCAGTACCTTGGGTCAGGGGAGAGGGAAAGGTGAGCTTGCTGCTCACCTGGTTCTTGGTTGCAGGGACCAATGGTCCTTGGGGAAAAGAAGTTTAATGGCATTTTTATTCTGAAACAACAACCTAAAGGCATTTGCATTATAGCCAATTTTAGTATGGAGCACTATTGTCCTGTTTAAATTTTCTTGCTGACAAACTTGACAATGGCCACTATAGGTTAATTTTCCTTCATTTTCTCCCTAACAAGCTTGGCCAGTACGTGCATTTATCTTGGTGCAAATTACTCAATACATATTATTTCAGAATGAATACACAAAAATGCTGGATTGGGCCCTCCTACTGGCCAAAGTTAAAAGACAGAACAACACAAACTGAAACTTGATGCCAACGCTTTCTTTAGAAACAACAAAATGGGTGATTTTATATTAAACTGAACTTTTATAGTGCTTTTCCTTTCTTTTGCCTGTTTTGTGCACATGTAAGTAAATGTCGTCTTCATATTGTGATAATGTGGTATAGGAAAATTGCTCGACCCCATCTTGGTTTAAAGCTAAGGTCTCTTCAGTTTCTTGACATAACACATCTCGAGCAGTTATCACGCGATTTTGGAATCAAGATTGGTCTGATTGTTGGAAAGGTATGCCTCTTTGTTTTATTTTGTGAAACTATTGTTTAATCTAAAATATTTGTTTTCTAATTGTAGAATAATTGGGTAACACCTCACTTCCATTAGGGAGGGGTGGATCTCATATATATAGGCAACATACAGTACATTATGACTTTGACTTGTCTGCTTGCGAATCGTCTTTAGGTGTCTAGCAAATCACTTGCTGAGAGAAATGGTTTCAGAAATGGTGATGTTATCTTTAGTTGTCAAGGACAATCTGTTTCGACTATACCTGAGGTATAAAAATATTTGTCCTTATAACAAATAGATTTTAGTGAATTGTTTTTCTGATGATAGTTTTCTTCCTATTTAGTTTGAAGGTATATTGTTGGATATTTGTAAGAAACAATTCCAGGAGGGTAAGGGTCTGAACGATAAGGTAGATGTTGAGGTAAGTTTGTTGGCGAGTTATTTTTAAATTAATTTATTCTTTTGCTAGCATATTATCTTATATTGCACAATACTAATATTCCATTTTTTAATTATCAATACAATAAGATATGTAGTTATTGTTGTATATAAGTTTTGCCTGTCTTTTAGTTATGTTTCTAGCATAAGTTCATATTCCTCTCAGCAAGGAATATGATACTTAATTCAATTTTAGTTTAGAATATTTTGTATATGCTATATTTTCTATGCATTTTTGGATGACGCTATCTCTTATTTTGAATTTTTTTCTTTGCTTTTACAGATTGGTGTCCACAGACTGCGTAAACATGACATGAGAATGGTCACTTTGTCCACAAAACTTTCAGACTGTATGGAGGTCTTTGTTTAAGGTAATGATTGTTTTCCAAGCAGTTGCATTTGGATCTGATCATAATATTTATTTTTAAAGTATTTTGCTTCTTATTGTGCGCCCACCCCTTGTCTTCCAGTGGTTTCGGGATTAAGGTCTAAGGGTTTAATGTTTAGTGTTTAGGGTTCATGGTTCATTGGGTTTGTCTCCACGAATCATGGAGCAAACTGAGCCGTTGGATAAGTGGTGGGCACACACCTGGTTGTGGAAAATGCAAGTTGGCTACCAATTGCAAGTTGCAACTTGCTGTTGAGCATGCCAGGCCGCCGGGTTGCCGCTTGTTGCTGCTGCACTGCGGAGCCAGAATTGCTGATTTGCCGCATAACCTGCTAGACCACCTTCGGCCTGCAGTCGCTGAGATATGCCACGTCGCCTGCTGGATGGGCCGCCTTGGGGCTAGTGTTGCTTGTCGTCGATAGAGGGTCACCTTCGTTAGCTCTCACTGCCCATGCTTGCATGGCCAGCTGCTGCCAAGTATTCAAGGCAAGAACTTGGCTAGCTGCTGGAAGAAAGCAGTATATTTACGAGAGTGTCGTTAGCGCCCTTATAAAAATTTCTTCAGGGACATTTGGGCTTAATTGAAACTGTTTTGGCATGGTTAATTGAAATACTTCATTCCCTCTGATAATATAGCAATATAGCTTAATTGGCATTAAAATAAATGCAAAAATTCATCATAACAGTATCTAGAACATGTTTCGTTTGTGCTCATATACAATGGATTAGTCCTCAATGTGATACAATGGATTTGTCCTCAACATGATATCTTGATACTAGTCGTCGAGATGCAAGAGTAGAATGTACGAAAAAGACATCCAATTTATAGGGAGTAATGTTTGTGATAACTAGTCATAAGCCAAAGCTGAGCTCAGACAAATAAGTTAATCACATTTATTTTCAGCGCACAATTTTAAAAGGGCGACCAGCTATAGACCTTCAAGCTGGTCCATTGTGAACTTATTGCATTCCAATCCATTGATAATATCATATTCAGGCCAAAACGATATGGTGACAACTAAAATTAGGAACCTTGTTGGCTTCACATGTAAAATTAGGAACATGTTCAATACAGCGAAGGCATAACGAGGTGCTTCGTTGACACAGAAATACCAAACATGTTCAAATACAGCGAAGGCATAACGAGGTGCTTCGTTAGCACAGAAATACTAGCGTGTGCTCCATGTGGGAAATTACAAATCCGTGAAACCAAAGGATTGGGAGATTACAAATTAGTGCTGTGACAATGTTTCTGGATGATTGCACCTGCTCAGAGCGTTTGCTTGTCAGTGCTCTATCTGATCTGCTTTTATGTTTATTATTTCTTGATGAAGGTTTGAGGGTGCAGAAGAGAAACCTTACACCATCAAGATGAAGTACCATCGTCAGTTGTGCTGAAATCAGATTTCCATGATGTCGCCTTTATGTTTATTATTTCTTGCTTGAACTGGATGTACTACATGTCTGTCTTTCCTTCCATAATCTGAAAGCGCAGATGATCTGTTAGATCAATGTTCGTCTGTTTGGTTACCCTATGAAGAGATTGTGTGTTTGATTATTATAAATTAATTCACCTTCTCTTGATGCATGTGTATTCCCAGGAATACCCAACTTTTGTGCAAAAGGAATACTTATACATCATCAATTATATATACGTATATATGTATCTGTTATACACTGGTGCCGAGCGCCTATGTATTGTGCTGGAGCTGTTGGCTAGCTCGGCAGGCCTCAGGGCTGGTCGCGATGCCCAGTACAGCTGCGTGAAGCCAAGGTCCACGATCGGCCGAGAGCAACCAGTGCCAACTGCTAGGTAGTACATAATTACTACTGTAGTTAGTACGTACTCCTAGCTGTTAGCTTGGATGCCGCCGTGATGAGCACATCTTTAGTAAATTCTAGTATTACCTTAATTTAGGATTAGAATTTTTTGTAATACAATTATCACAACTTTTCAATTAATATCAGTGCGTACATCCTTCTTGTAGATCATAGTATATGTAGATTGAAGAAAAACTCAATAAAGACAATATTGGTTAAGCTTGATAGTATTATCCTATATTTCTTCTACACTAAACCTTTTCTCATTAATATTCCTATGTTGTAATTTCCTTTCTATAGGAATTTTAGATTTGAGCAATTTATGCCTTTAGTTATCGGTGTCATCATGAACTATTTTATATGTAGTTTTTCAATTGAACTTTTTTTCTTAGTAATTGGGAATACCCAACATTGAAAATACCCGGGAAGGAGCGATAGCTCGTGCGGCTATGTCTCCTAGTGGTGGAGCAGCCGGTTGTGTGTTCGAGCCACGCTTGACACACGAATTCCCACTGGGTTTTTCCTGTTTTTTCAGGTATAGCCTCTCTTCATGTCCTCTGCGCCCCAGTGCTTTCCCGGTGTTCCGCTTCGTCGCGATGGGCTGGGCTTTGGGCTGGCGCGTATAGGGTTTTATCTGGTCTGCGTCTGGGTGGGGTGTGCGTGTGTGAGGTGTGCGTGAGTGTACTAGTTAAGGGGATTCTTAAAAAAAAACATTAAAAATACCCAACATTGAAATCCTGGCTCTGCCA
>DXKC01020587.1:0-15893 GCA_031170775.1 Cymbopogon citratus
TGTATCGATGGGTTGGAGTTGGACCCCATGCCCGACTGATTATGAGGGGTTTGGTTTTGTGGGGGCTGATGTATTAATTCATCTAATTGTCATTTCCTAGGCTGTTGGATTTGATCGTGAATAATTGTATGTCTGAACCCTGATTGATTGTAGATTAGGCAGATAGGATGGTTGATTTTTTTTTTGGCATCCTGTAAAATATTCAGCTAAGGACAATGATTTAATCTGCTCTGTTTTTTACTCTGAATATGAAACCGGGTATCTGTATTGGCAAGTGTTTTGTGATTGGGAGCAGTTGACTGGTGTCAGTATTTGGTAGGTGTTTCTACAGAGGTCTCAAAGCATATTTGGTATATACAATCTGAGTCTCATTTCTAAGCCCAGTTATTACTGATCGATGTACCTATGTGAAGCTGAGGCTTAACCAACTACAGGTTTAAAACAATATCCAATGCCTGATTCTCCTTCAGAATTTAATGCCAGACTTAAAGTTACTTTTGCTGGTGTCACAAGATATTTTAACTCATTATGTATACAGTTGTTTCCTGACATTACAAAAAACTGTCAACCAGCATGGGGTTTTAGTTGATACATTGATGCCTGCTACTTTTTTGAACCATGAAACTATGACTGCTTAATTAGGTAGAATGATGATGTGATCCAGTTCTCGATGAGAGCTAGAGCGAGTTATCTTGGTTATTTTGATCATACAGTGTTTAGCAATAACTGATGTGCTAAGGCACATTGTTTAACCTTGGTCAACGCAGTATCAAAGAAATGTTTGTAGTTTATAAAAGATTTTGAGCACTACCGTCGTCCTGAATAGCCACTGCTCTGCACAGGGGTACTCTCTCTCAGTTCTCTTCGTCCAATAGATAATCTGCATATTTAATATATGAACATTTGTAATTGCATTCAAACTGAAGAAATGGCCCTGATACTATACATATACTAGCATAATCATGTGACCATGCAATATTTGCCTACCGGAGAGGAAACATAGCAGAAAGGTAATAATGGTGTGCTCCCCAAAATCGTAAAAATCCTCAGGATTTGGGGCCTCCATTTCTGAGTTAGATTCATGTATGTACTTTTTGCAGTGCCTGACCTCGAGACAGTTCCGTTCCACGTCTTGAAGCGTGAAGCAGAGTACGAGATAAGAGAAGTGGAGGTAATTGTGCTAATATGTTTTCGCTTTTTCAACCATGGGTTAAAAAAATGTTCATTTGTGAAAATGGAACCCATTGGGATATGATAATACTATGTGGTTCATTGAATGATAGTGTCTTTTGTTGTGAACTCTGATCAGTCATACTTCATTGCTGAAACAACGATGCCTGGAAGATCTGGGTTTGATTTGAATGGATCATCTCAGTCATTCAACCCTGCCATGGAAGCCTACAGCGCCGTCCGCCTGCACCTCGACCCCAACCTGGAGCTCAGCAACACCAGCCACCACTCAATACGTGCAACGCATGCCACCAATCAATGTCTTTGCTACTGCATCAATTGTCGCTACATGCCCTCCCTCTTCTCTTCCATTGGCCCTATCCCTTCCTCTTCCTGTGATGGCATTGACTATATCTCTTTGTTTCTTTCAAGACAACGTCCTCTCCTCTCACATTGTAATCCCCAACAAAGTTCTAGGTGAGTTTGTGTTCCATTGTGCCCGTATTTTCAATTGCAGTTTCCAAAGTGTCGGATATACACTTATCAGCTATTACCCTCTAAATTTTTACAGCTTAAGGTCATGCGGAATTGTAAATTGCTACATTCCTACGAATTATTATGCTGCATATCTCTTTGGAATCCACACATTATCATTGAAGCCTTCGATCTTCAAATCAGGTTTCTCTTCAAAGCATATACCTTTCTTATAATGTTATTGTGTGTTGATGTGTTCCCCAGTCAGATTCTTATATTGTCATCATGTGCTGCTTGACGATAGCTTATTTGCTCATATTTTTAGTTACTATGTACTTTCATCCAGCCGAAAAAATTGGTTCTAAGGATTACCATTTTAAAATTCTTAAAGTTTTGATAAATTGACAATGGAGAAAATTCAATTCATCCTCTGCGCGGTCGTGGACGTGGTCCTGGCCACCCTCGCTTAAATCACCAACCTGCAGCAACCCCTACACTAGACCGTGGTTCCATAGTCCAGGCTCGACGCGCACATAGGCAACATATCGCAGTGATTCAGGCTCATTCAGCAATTTCAAATCCCTACAAACACACACACATAGAGATATATAGAGAGAGTTAGCCTATAGTAAATACTCATCTATGCACAGTACATTTCTTCCCAGAACAAAATTGTGCGGTCCGTGCAAGAGTAGATGGATCAAACTCTGCTTCTTCATCTACTTCCCATCAAGGATTAGATTTACCTACTGGAGACAATATACCTCCATCCAGTGGAGACATAAATGTAAGAATGGTCATCTCTACAAGCTTCACAAAACATGCAGATTGAACCAGACAACCAGCCACCTGCTCTCAAAAATGCCACTGGGAAAAAAAGATTATTTCATATAGGAATTAGTAAGAATGTTTCATCAAAGCACACTATCAGATATGTCCTCGGGAGATCCTTTAAAATTGATGATGATGAACCAATCACAGAGACTCCATCTTCACAAGTCAGCAAAAAATTGTACAATTAGAAATCAACTAAATTTTATTACCTTTAAATCGCATGCTACCTTTCTTTAACACTTGAACTAATTTCAGGAAACTCACAAAGAAGATGGAATGTCCACCATGAGCACACCTCCATCTGCAGAAACTATACAATCATCAGTGCAGCTCAGGTAAATAACCACCACTTCTGAATCTTCTCCCCCAATTCAACTTTTCTATTCCGAGACAATTTAGCATATATAGAAGTTGTAGCTATAATCTACGCATTTTACATCTTTGATCACCAATTATCTTGAACCACCCTCACAGCACCTATGATTCAATTTAACAATCCATCAATTCTTTATTTTCACAGCACCTCAGTGGCGAAACAAAAGAACGATGTTAGTGAAGTGGAACCTACTTATCCTCAAGTAAAACAACAAAAGACACAGTAAGTACTACTCCTTGCTTCTATTGAAGGTATCTTTTTATTTGGAAGATCAGTTCCTTTTTATTTGGAGATGTCCTTCGTTTTACATATTTTGATGTAACCTGCTAATTGGTAGTTTCGAGGCAAAGTACAGCCATGGTTTGTGCATGGATGGTACTTTTTGATGTAGTTTTGTCTTCCCAAGTTCTTTAAAAACCATATCATAACATGATTTTCTTACACAAAGTTCTATATATTTCTTAGTCCACGAATTCTTCTAACACTAATACATTTCTTGGTTCAATAATTGTGTTTCTTTTCTTGGTTCATCGTCTAGCCTCTCCATCTCCTGTGGACCCTGTCAAGACTCCTCAATTCCTTGCAACAACAACCGTTTCAATTCAGCCGAGAAGTCCAAATGCAATTCATCCCCTCTACCATGGAATGGCAGCAGCGGCCACTGGCAAGGTCAAAAAACGTGGCACGTACTCCTCTAAATTTTGTTGGAGTTCCATATATTATTTGAAGACAAATACCGAAGGTATCTTGGATCATCAGCATATTAGTACTTTCTCATACCCAGTCTATTCTTATAGCAAATTAACAATTTTTGTGTTGTACATTAAGCTACAAATATTATCCCCCACAAGTTAGTGACCCATGTTTTCTTTGATGAAGTTGAAGATCAAGATTATCACAATGCTTTTTTGATCTTTAGTTTGTTATTAAAAAAAATACATTCAAATTCCTCTTAAATAGATTGAAGTTACCTTTGCATACCCGCAGCAACGCGCGGGGAATTCACCTAGTACATCTAATAGTGGAGTGATGAGGTGGACAACTTGCATGTTGAGAGAGAATTAGTTAGTGAGGTTTATTCTTATGCTAAGAGATATAGATATGTACGGTACGGTATATATTACTCCGTATTAAAAATGGGATATCCTATTAGGGTGAAAAGACTCCGCTAGCTACTGTGGGTGGTGCTAGATACGGTTTGTTGATATTCTGATCGTGCCAAATAAAAATAGCTGGCACTTATAAACTTTTAGCAAGCTGACTCGCCTTTGGCGTCGGATCTGTGGACCAGTAAGAAAAATTGGGATAGAATATGTGTTTTCTTTTATAACAACTAGCAAACGTGTTCGTGCGTCGTAACGGGATCCAATTAGCTGTCCAGCGCACTGGTGCTGATCCCACCTTACCCACTTATGTTGTTTCTCATGGCCGCGTTCATCGAATCACGCTTAGTAGCTTACCATGTACTGTGCGCAACTATCGCCGCGATCACTTTAGCCTCCATTCGGAATGCGCCGAGGCGGGCTCTTGTCGGGCCATCATCGCGAACGTGCATGCATCCGTTCAGTGTGCCGCCAAGGCTGCGCATGTCATGTTGTGCGGTGGTCTCAGTCATGGCCATCGCTGCGGTTGCGCCGATGTTCCTCTGGCAACTGTAAATACTTTAATAGGTTGTGCATAATATTCTCTTATAGCTGGACACGTACTCGAATTATTCTCTATCGACTTTGGTCATCGGGTGTGCCATGTCTCTTTTTTCCTTCTAGCTTTTCTTGCTTCTTTCCTATTCACGCGTTACCCTAGATAGACTTCATGTTGTTCCTAATCCGCAATAGAGACCAATTTGGCTTAGCTCATATACTAATAAACAATATATTATCTCTTATAATCGGCAGTGGAGACTGATTTGGCTTAGTTAGGCATGCATGCAAAGACGATTTTCTTTTTCTATTTTCGTACGGACTGGAGGGTTGGTTTTTCTCTATTTTTATATGGATTGGAGGGACGGACAGACTCAGGCACGGGAGAATAGGCGGAAGAAAGAAAAGTTGCATACCGATATAAACTCGGATAGGCAGAAATTTTTTTGCCACCAGAAATTTTGCCTCTTTATAATTAGGTATAGATATAGATTATTTTTTTATTATTTTTTTCTACTTACTTTTTTCTGTACGGACTAAAGGAAGTAGAAAGCAACCGGTGCTAGCAAATAGCCGCCGTTTCTCGTTTCTCGGTGCGGAGACCGTAGAGGGCTCCAGATTTTTTCCGTACGTAACGGACTCAGACTGCTTTTTGCCGGAAAGAAAAGGAAAATCGTGGTGAACAGAAATCTAAAGGTGAACAGAAATCTAGAGGTAAAAAGAAATTTTCTCTCTTTATAATTAGGTATAGATGATAATAATAGGTGCATGATTGGGTTAGTTGGGGGCCATGATACTGAGGAGTGTGTCGTGGTCCACGAGAGAGAGAAACAATTATCGCAAAAAAAAAGAGAGAGAGAGAAACAAAAACCAATTAACAACAGGCCAACGAGACCACCGTTGATGTCGATGTTTGTGACAGACTTACGGCGAATTGAAGTTGATGGATGCACAATTGCTTGATGTCCATGGATGGATAACGTGATCCTCATCATCGTATCATCTCTCGTCTCTATTATTATATTCCATATTTGTATTTGTATACTATAGTGCGCTACTGTATATTCGATCTTGTTCTCTTGTATGGTTGTGTTTGGGAATGGGATGAGATGCCGTGTGCGTGCCTCTGCGTGCGTGAGTCACGAGGAGGAGGCAGCGTGTCCTGTCCTGACCACACGTTTGGCGGCGCCACGTAAGGTGCCGATGCAGGGTCGCTTTTCCACGTCAGCGTCGTCGCCAGCGTCCGCCGTCCGGGACGGAGGTGCAGTGCACGAGTGGCTCAACGGGTGGATGGGATTGCAAAACGGAAACATCCAACCATTATTTACCATTTGCACATTGCAGTGGTTCTGGGCAAACCACAGAGAGTTAATGTGACACACTACAGGCGTGCACGTGCGTGTAACGTTATCAGAAACAAAAAACAAAAACAAAAGGAAAGAGCGATGGGCTCGCCAACGGATGGTGGAACTTCATCAGGCCCAGTAGATTCGGTGCCGTAAGAAAGTGAGACTCCCGGGCCGGGCCTTCTATTCTCTTCTCTGCCTCTATCCGGCCCATACAAGGTCCCGCAATGGGCCAAGCAAGCTGCCAGCCCACGCCACAACCGGCGCACCAGTCACCGGAGCCCGACCAGGCCCAACTCCTGATAAGAGCCGCGTGGCCTGAGCACCGGCGGCGGCGTGCCGCCCGCCGCGTCGTCTTCTTCGTCGTCGTTTCTCGTTGCTTCGTCCGGAAGCAGCAGAAGCCGGCCATTCCGGCACCTGCCTGTCCGGCGGTCCTGCCCTGCCGACACCGCCACCTCACACCTCGCCTCGTCATCGCCGCCGGCCGCCGCCGGCCTTTCCACAATTCCACGCACCCCTCCTCCCTGCTCTGCCAAACTGCTAGTACAATACTTTGGGAACCTCCCCGACGCTTCCGGTGACACGTGGCCTGGTTTGGTCGAATGCTTCGCGGATTCCGTAGCACTGGCAAGTGGTAGTGGTAGCTGCGTGCGAAACCAGGGGAACCCCAGGCAGGCACGGGCCGCGGCGCAAAAAACCATCCGTCTCGGACTCTCGGTCCGGTCGCTTTCGCTCCCGTTGCCCCCTTTCGTCGGCCTTCGATTCGATCCCCGCATCAGGCCGACGCCGACGCCGACGCGACGCTTCCATACGTCCCACGTTCCCGCTTTTCCACGGCACGACGACACGGGATCCCTTTCGCGGCGACCCCATCCACCGGCGGCGGCGTCCATGGGCGGCGACGACGGCGGCGGCGACCGCACGGCGGCGGCGGTGCGCGCCGAGGAGTCGGTCTCCGGCGGCGTCGACATCTGGAGCGACGCCGTGTCATCCCACGCGCCGGACCACCTCCTCGTCATGGTCCACGGCATCCTCGGCAGGTGCGCGCGCGCCCTCCCCTGAGTCCCCTCCCCCTCCACCTCTGCTGAGTCCACTCCAGGGTTCTTAGCTGATTCCAGTTTCCAAGCCTGTCATTGGATTGGATTGACTCCCGGTTCCGAGTAGATCATGGCGGATTAGTGCTCGTGCTCAATGCGGAGTGGCGGTCGAGGGCCTCCCCTTCGCGGTTGGCCCCCGCTGCTCTGCTTGTCACCCATGTTCTGCAAAATCTGTTAAGGTCGTGCTACCTAGAGCTGGATGCGGGGGTGATCCGGTCGGGCAGCTCAGCTCGTTATTCTACTTCGTACCTGGGCATTTCTTTTGCTTCGGTTTGTTGCTGAAAACCAAAAGGTGGTACATTTCAGTAAAATTTGTTCTTTTGACTGCAATTGAGAGCAACAGCAACACCATGGTGGGGTTAATGGCGACCATTGCCTGTTCTGTATACGAAATGGATTAGTGCCTCTTATAGTCCTGTCTCTTGTCGGCAACCAACAAACAATTTGATACAAAAAGCTAGCCATTGGGTCAATTGCAATCCTTCCTTCCAGATTCATGCTGGTTTCATCCGAAAAGGTCACTGCTGTGATGAAATATACGACTATGCTTAAAAAAAAAAGGGATTATAAAAAGGCTAATCTCCAGCTGCTCAAACTTCTAAGGTTAATCATGCCATACTCAGGAGTCTTACTATGAAGTAGTTTTTCTCGAATATACTTACTATGAAGTAGTATATATGTGCTACAGTGCTAGGACGAAAATTCCACTACAAGGAGCAAATTAGGGAATTATGGTTTGCAATTGGGTACAGCCAAGCACTTGCAAGAGGACATGTTTCTAGTTACATCTCTCTGAACTTGACATGTTCCCCTTGCATTTTGGTATTTTATTCACTTCTCTCCTTTTTCTTTGAACAGTACTGCTGATTGGCAATATGGAGCTAATGAATTTGTAAAGCAACTCCCTGACGATGTAATTGTACACTGTAAGTTGTGCTACTTTGTACTATCCATTACCGAGTTTAATTTCTTTTACTTTTTTGCTTCATTTTCTTATTTCTAAAAATATGCTCTTTGTTTTTTTTCTTAGGAAACAGATGTTGCTTTGAAAATAGCAAATAATAATGTTGTGTTTTACAGATGAAGAAATTATTTCAGTTTCCTATCTTACAAAAACCTGTTGCCGATTTCACATTATAGTAACAAAACAGTGACACGAGTATTCCTTTGGGCACTAGTGTTGATTCTCAAATTAATATAACCAGTCCACCAATGAAAATGATTATTCTTTCTTTACCTACAGGGGTGACGGGACTGTCACATATACATGCAGTTCTTTTAGCTTTATTCATTTTGAGCTTCAGGAGTATTTGGCACTGTTTTTTGTGTAGCGCCCAGAATGGTTCATGTTATATATTGTTATGTTAGTTGGGTCAGATATGCATGCAGCTGTATTCAGGTGTTAGTTTGGAGCCTTCTTTCCCTTCATAAAGCAAATCTATTTATTGAGAAAGGGGATATGATTGGAAATGTAGTTGACTGTTACTGAATTTTACTACTGTGAGCTTATATTTTTTTAGTGCTTCATCTAATTATACTAACTACTATTATGTTCTACATCATCTTCTCCCTCTACTCATTGATGCCTGCAATTCTGATTAGTTCGTCTGCAAACTTTGAGTTTTGCTATTTGATTACCATAGCGTAATTCTCCATTCTTTAATTTGTGTATTTTGGCTACAGTATACAGACTTATTTGTTCCATTTTGCAGGTAGTGAAAAAAATGCATCAATGTTGACTTTAGATGGAGTTGACATCATGGGGGAACGCTTAGCAAATGAGGTAAACTGCAGGCAGCTAGTTTAGGAGCTAGTGTTACTCCATAGCAATTTGTAATAAAATTCTACTCTTTATCAAACCATTGTCTGGCACAGTACCTATTATCTGAACAACAGTCCAGATGCTAACTTGCATTCTCCTCTTACTCAGGTCCTTGATGTAATTAGTCGAAGGCCAGAACTCACAAAAATTTCTTTCCTTGCACACTCTGTCGGAGGATTAGCAGCAAGATATGCAATTGCAAAACTTTACAGACATCCAGATAGCGTGTCTGATGGTAATACTAAAGGAACCATCTGCGGTTTGGAAGCAATAAACTTTATTACTGTAGCAACACCCCACCTTGGTTCACGAGGGAACAAGCAGGTTCAACTTTTGACTGCCTCTTTTAAGTGTTCTGCATGTCTCTAGATATCTCTAGATAATTTGGTTGCTCACCATAAAGTTGATATTGTATCCATCTATTGCAACAACTGTAAAACCATCTGCTCATATCCTATATATAATATCTTTTGAAAGAACTGAAGAACAATTTGCTCATGAGTCATGTCCTTGATGTTTCTCATCTTCTGGTTAGAAATGCCGGATGTTTCTATTGATGTTTCATCCATCTAGAGTTTGACTAGATGGGAGAATATGTAGCAATATTTGGTGCTAACTTTATTTTCACTGATTTCAAAGAATTTGAAACACATGAAAGGGTCATGCAGAGGTTCTAAAAAACTGCAAACCTTTTGAGGAAGAGAGAAGCAACACTAGTGCCATTTACTGAAAAACTCACTGCTAGAATTGTAATTCTCATCACTAGGCCAAACCCTAGATGGGTGGCTATATAGTTGTCATACATGGGCCTCATGGGCCTAGCCACATGGGCCAACACATATACTCCAACACTCACGAACTCATTGCCAGACTTCTTGACTCTTAACCTTTACAACCACTAGAATCTACTCCATTCCAAATTATAAGACTTTTTGGCTTTTATAGATACATAGCTTTTGCTAAGCAGTTAGATATACACTATGTCTAGCTAGATGCATAGCAAAAGTAATCTAGCTAGAAAAGCCAAAATGTATTATAGTTTGGCATAGAGGGAGTAAAAGAAGTAAAAGATTTCAAAATGTCACTCTCTGTTTTCCCTGTCTAACTTGCTTGGAGTAATCTTGCCCAATCATGTATCTGGACAACCAATCAAAATTGATCTTGGGCAGCATGAAACGAGGTCTGAATTAGCTGATTATTTTTGGGTGCTTGGATCTTCTGAAGACATCATAATGATTTGTCTGTTCAATGACGCCTCCCGTAGTGTGATGCAGGTTGTTAGAAAAATTTAGAAGAAGGTAACCTGTTGGTCTTAATGCAATGATGTTAAGCTCTCCTGTGCATTTATTTAAGAAAAAAAAAACCTTGCCTTCTAATCTAGTTTATATGCCATATGCAATAGCCATTGGAATAAGTCACTTGCACTCTTTATTTGATGTTAACTTTCTTCATGTAAAAACTAGGTTCCACTCCTGTTTGGATCTGTTGCAATGGAGAAAGTTGCTTGCCACGTCGTTCATTGGATATTTAGGAGAACTGGTAGACATCTCTTTCTAACTGACGATGATGAAGGGCAGCCTCCCCTCCTGCAGCGGATGGTTGAAGATCATGACAATCTTTACTTTATGTAAGTTTGATCTTGCTCTTCGCTTATTTTGCATTCATGTTCTGTTTTTGTTGGTGGCTAATGTTAGGTTTCAACTCGAGCCTACCCCAACTTTCTTGACTAAAAGACACTGTTGTTTTTTTTGTTGTTCTATTTTTCTACTACTAGTAAGGCATTGTTTTGGTCCTGCATACTATACTAATGATCTGCACCTTTTGCAGATCTGCTTTACGAGCATTTAAGAGAAGAGTGGTGTACGCAAATGCTGACTGTGATCGTATCCTTATTATTAGCGCTATTGGCAATTTTCTTTGTGGTGTTCATATTGTTTGTTTTTATTATTGTTATTGTATACTTTTGGCTTGCACTTCTTTAATACATAAATCAGATATTGTTGGCTGGAGAACATCATCTATTAGAAGAAACACTGAGCTTCCTGAGGTATGTTTTATTGACTTCCTAATTCTGTAGACTATCCAGGAAGTACTATGTGATTTTGTTTTTGCACCATTCTGATGTTTGAAGCCTCTTTTTGCTTCTTTTGACCTGCAGTTGCCAGTATCGTCTTCTGAGAAGTACCCCCACATTGTACATGAGGAGTATTCAGAAGAAATTGATGATGATAAGTGCCAAGATTGCATGACAGAATGTGATATGGATGTTCTGGAAGGTAAGTTTATAAAGTTGCATGCAGAATTCTTCTTTTTTGCTATATTTCAAGAAGCTTTATTGTTTTTCTCCTTTTTGTTTTGCCTGTTACAAGTAAATGATGCTTCAGTGCTAAGCTGATCCTTTTCCTTAGTATTTTATTTTTTAAAAAAAAAACCATTGTCCTTATTATAATTTTTCCTTTTAACAAATTGTTGTCTTCATTATGAATCTGAGTAAATAAGCATACCAGTTTAGTCTTTGAAATAATGAGGCAGCAAGCTACCGTGTTACGAAATTCGTGGTAGGTTGTCATTTTGGTCTTGCCACTGAATCATACCATTTATCAGTGTTTCCATTGAAACAATGATGTGGCACCTAGAGGCCAAAACTGTTGTTATGGTTTTGCTAATTTATCCCCATACCATGTGAATGATCCTGGCCTGAATATAGTATGAACTAGGATATTTGACATGGTGACTAGCGTGCGGCATATAATGGAAATCCCTTAATTCGTTTGTGAGCTGCTGCACATCTTAGTGACATGGATAGTCTGCTCATACGAAATTTCTAGGGTAGTTGGTTTCATATTGATGTTCCAGACTGAAGAAGCACCTAACATGATTGGATTTTGAAAGTCTACTTCACATAAGTGTGAAAGAATTGACATAGTATACATAGTGTTGACGATAAGCCTTGACATAGATGAGTTTGTATATCTCGTAGTCATGCCACACGGAACTGAAGTCTCAAATCAGTTAGCTCTTGGAAGATGTCATGCTTAATCCTGTTAGTTGAAATTTGTTGTTAAAAAGTCCTGTATTGCCCATAAGAAATCATAGCGATGACTTCTATAATTCTATGATTCACATTGGCAAGTAACAAGATTTGTCATAGCTTAGAGCAACGCGTGTTTTCCCATGACATGATTTCTTTTATTTAGTGTCATGTGTTATTGACTTTTGAATATACATTTAGGACCCTGAATGTTGGTCATAACTAATTAGTAAGCAATTGTGTGGTTTAAAAATGAGTAGGTTCATGTCCCAAATTCTAGTTAACTGGATGATTGCAATCATGCTGTTGGTGGTTCATTGCAAATGGTCCTATATTTCTCACCATGTCAGTTCTTACCAAAATTAGTGGCTTGACTATAACAACATTAGACCTGGTGAAAAAACTACCTGAAGACAAAGGATTTGTCGTTTCGTTTGTCTGTTGTAATGGGTTATTGACTCAGATTTTGTTATGAATTTCATGAAGACACTTCTGATGTGCTTATATGTTTGTTGTAACCAGTAAGCTAAGATGAGACACCATTTCACTAACACAAAAATGGCTATGGAACAAGAACACATAATAGATTTATAGAAGTAAAAAAAATTACACCAAGATGAACCGATAGATTATATATAGTGTGTGCACTGAATACAAAACATGTGTACTTGTGTAGATAGATGATTAATTACTGTTATTACAAAACTTAGGGAGATTTGTGGTGGAGCTGATGATATCTTAGGAAACCCCAGCTGACTCTCAAAAATCCCCAAAGCCATCTTCTTGACGTGTTTGGAGGCGTTTTTCCCCCTTCTAGTGTCATACGTCATGACTCTTACTAATCTCGTGATTGTGCCATCCCCGTAGAGAAAATGGTGACGGGGCTTCGAAGGGTGTCATGGGAGAAGGTGGACGTGAGCTTCCACAACAGCATAACGAGCTTCGCGGCACATAGCACTATTCAGGTTTGTAACCCGCTCTGGTCCTTTCAGCATGCTCCATTATGTGTGGTTGTCATTTGACGAAACACTAATGATTCTTGAAGATTGTATAATTGGTGTATGGCAGGTGAAATACGCGTTCATGAACGAGGGAGCGGATGTGATACAGCACATAATAGATCACTTCCAGCTATAGATATAGAAATTCCGCCGGAAACAGGGTGCAGCTTTCCCCCAGCAGGGCCGGTAAGTAATGGAACCGCATGAGGAGCACGGACAGATGGATGGAGCTCCAGGAGAGCACGGAGGCTGCTGCTAGGCTTCCTGGTTGGGTTTGGGTGGCGACTGACTTGGTGCGTTGTGTATAACAGAGTATAAGCTGAAGCTGTAAATAGGACGGAGCAGTGCCATGTGAGGTCAGGAACGAAGAAACAGAGGGAGCAGGAGTGCTGTACATGTATGTTATGTGTGTGTTTGTTTCTTTGTTATAAGGTGTTGAGAAATCAGAAGATGAAAAATCGTTTGTCCGTTCATGCGCTTACATTATTGCCTTGTCCATCCGTTTTTGCCTGTGTTTTTTCCATACCAAGTGATGGTTCGCACGTATATGGGATTTGTATTTTTCAGGTGCCTGAAAAATAGCATCCGTTCAGGCACCGAGACTAAGTCTAAAAGATGAAGATTGAACTGTACGAATCTTGAAGTAAGATGGAAAGATCATGTTATCGTCTGAACCAAGACAGATTTTAGACGGCATGTTTTTTTTTTTAGGAACAGTGTATGTGTGTACATACACAAACATACAGTATGGAAAATGGAAAAATGATGGCTTGGTTGGTCGGAGGTGACACGTGGCTTCCTGGTCATGTCGATGCTTTGCTCCGGAGGGTTGTTTGATTTCTTTCTTTGTCTATTTTTTTTTCTGAAAAAACACGGGCGTTTCATTTCATTGTTTTGGTTGAGAAAAAGAAAGGCACCGACCGACCGACCGACCGACCGTAGTATGAACTGTGGCGTTGGGTGCTCTGAAACGGCTGGTAATATTGCTACTAGTAAAAGCAAAAAGCAATGAAAAAGGCTACTCCTATACGGAAAGCTAGAATGAATGAAAAAGAGGAGAACCCTGGCTGAGCCGCACGCATTACCGCCGACATGCCGCCGGCGGCACTCCGCCGAGACCGAGACCGAGACCGAGAGTCCGAGACGATAGCTAGAGAGAATCGAGTCCAGTCCCCAACCCCAGGTAAGGTGTGGGAACAGCATGTGCGCCGATGCCGTGGCCGGCAGCAGCTAGCTCTCGTGGTCTCGTGGAACAGGAGACGCACGCATTGCGCGTGGCGGCGTGCGGTGCGGCCTCCGCCTCCGCCTCCGCCTCCGGCCGGGGAGACAGACACGTACGCGACGCTGGACAGATGGAGGCGCAGCGGTACCCACCACCGAGCGCGCCGCGTCGTCCCAGGTAGGACCGAGTAGCTGGCCGGAGCAAAGGAAGGTACGGTGCAGTACGGTACACACGAGGCAGCAGCTAGCCTTCCCGTACTGAGTGTGATTTTTTTTTGAGCATTTTTTTAGAAGTATTTTGAGCATTCCGTACTGAATGTGATGTGAATGTGAGATCCTCCTCGTCTGACTTTTCGGGCAGGCGCGCGGGGGGCCTATTTATTGACAAAAGGCTCAAGGGTCACCAAATTCTAAATTTTTTCCACTCTCTCCATCACATCAGTCTAAAGATATATACATGAAGCAGTAAATACGGATAAAAAATAATTAATTATACAGTTTATCTAAAAATCAAGAGACGAATCTTTTAAGCCTAATTAGTTTATAATCAGATACTAATTATTAAATACAAACGAAAGTGCTACAGTGTACATGTTGTAAAAATTTGCAATCTAAACAAGGCCCAGTATATTATCTTCTCCGTCCAGAAAAAACAAAAGGGTAAAGAGACAATTTTCACAACAACAGTACTACGTGTTGCCAAGGAGGACTACTTTAAATCGAAATAAAAAAGCAGTCAACAATTGTATCCTTGTCTAGTTGTCTCTGCACTGCACGGAGGCAGGTAGTAGAGGTAGTAGCACAAGAAAAAAGACTTAGCCGAGGACATTCAACAAGATGCATCGTGTGTGTTAGCCCGGATCCGCCGCCGCGGCCGCGTTGACTTCGATGTCAATGAGAAACGCTGCTGTTGTTGCGGCTGCATGCTTGGTGCGTCCGTCGAGACCAACGAGTTGCCTCGCCGGCCGGCGCTTCTAGCTGTGCGTGCGCCGTGCGTGTGGCGTGGGGACGAACCGGTGTTTGTTTAATTTGTACGTGGACGTGCGCCACGCGGCCGCCTGATGGATCGATCCATCGATCGGCGGCCGGTCAAGTCGTCCATGGCCGGAGACATATATGCATGACATACGTACTCCTGATCCGTTCAATTCATCGTTGACAACCGGGTGCTACTTGCCGTGCTGTTTCCATATTCTGTACTATGTATCAAGAACGTCGTTACCATATACGTACGTACATACTCCACGCATCGTATCCGATCGCAACATTATATTTATTAAATCTTTAAACTACAAGTTGTCTAAATGAGCACACAACAAAAGTATGCACGCTGCTGAGAGCAGGGTTTTTTTTACCGACCGTTTTGCGGTAACCACCGGCCGGCGGTAGCGGTTTACCGGCCGGTAAGCCGCGGTTACCGCTCCTTACCGGTCAAATTCAAATCCAAATTCAAACCCGGTGTTCATCGGTAACTAAACGGTTTACCGACCGGTAAGGAGCGGTAACCGACCGGTAAGAACGGTTACCGCTCCTTACCGGTCCAAAGCCTTTTTTTGCTTGAATAAATAATATTTTTTGATCCTTCCTTTGCACATATTAATGTAAAAGGACCATATAATGCGGCAATAAATAGTACCATAGAAATTCATAGTGCATACAAAAATCGTAAGTCAATCACTACCACTCACAAACAAATAGTATATCCATAGAGTTCCATACAAATACATAGTCTCATATACAAACATATATCACAGACATAGGCATAATCAACCTTGTAGGATGTATGGGAAGGCCCCCCATGCTGCACGACATCTCATATTCGGTGGTGGACATCAAAGCGATACCTCGCACTCTAAGCAGCTCAGCCTTAAAATCTATCCA
>DXKC01020589.1:0-11802 GCA_031170775.1 Cymbopogon citratus
GTCGCCCGCAACGATTGCGTTCGGGGTAGCGTTCCCTGCTGCAGCCGATTTGAAACGCTAAATACTTTTGCGTTCGGGTAGTGTTCCCCAGTGCAGATAGTCTCATACAATGGTTAACCCTCTACCACAAATATATGGCCCACTTGTCTATCTCATATATAGTCTTGGTTAAGCTTACAGCCCACCTCCCTTCTCTCCTCCACATCAGCATTTAGCCTTCTTGCAGCCCACTATAATACTTGCTCTTAGTTGCTTACATTTTGTTTATACTTGGAAGTAAAAGCAATGTCAATAGATTCATATTTAACATTTGCTGGATTTTGTGAATCCTATTACTACTACTTAAATGAAAAGGAGAATTTGTTAGTAGTAGTTGGGAACTATATAGACGTGCTTTAATTAGTTGCAGCAGGATCATAAGGAAGAGAGACCCACAATTGTGACTGTGGATAGATTAATGCGTAAAGCGTAGGCCCACCCTCGGTGTATATATGTTGCAAGTCCAAGATGGCAAATCAGAAACTTCTACCACCTTCCTCCAAGAAAGTTTGCAGTCCTAGCATACGAGTTGCCTACAAGTTGAATGGACAAAATACAAAAGGCCGGCTATATCTCCCACATGTCGACGGTGTGGTTTGGTAGAAAATTTGAATCCGAAACACTGTGTGTGTATGTAGAAAATGAGAAGCATCAGGATTAGAACATTGTCCACATGTAGACGCAGGGGATGAGAGCTTTGTGCATCTGGCGCTCTTTTATCCCTTTCTCCTACCAACAGAGTCTGGGCTACAGGCCTGTGCTCCACTGATGGACTGAATGAAGCTGCGAGTGGTTCGTCTTCTTGAGCAATCCAATTAACATGCGCGCGAGACGTTTAGCAGGTTCAGACCCTTGCACAATCCTAGCGATAGTACAGCATGGAAAAAGGAAGGCAGACGGGTCCACATTCTAGAGATTCACAGTCGAATGTGCAACTTCAATCATCTTCATGCTTGCAGCAGGACGATTAATGCTATGGTACTCCATTTACTGTGGTATAGTACTGTCAATGATCAACCTAAGAGAATTAAAATATGGTAATCACTTACATGAGAGTTAAGGACAATTAATGCTATGGTAGCAACCCTGCCAAATCAAGCAGATTCCCGTAAAACTGAACGTAGACAAGAGGAATATCAAGGCTGATCTCAACAATCGAAATCGTGCAACTCGATTATCTAGGCACTGTGGCAGAAGATTGGCTTAAAAATTAAAGGAGCTAGAAGGGTTCACGTATTACTGAGCAGCAATGTATCGTCACATCTCCCCACATTGCTGTGGCACATGCAGGGTACATGTGACGCTGCAATAGCTCCATCCAGCCTTGATTCCTAATGCTTCACATGCCTACAAGATGTTACTCAAATAGAAAATTGTCACAGACCGCCGTGTCATCTCACAAGGGAAAATGTGTGTATCTCAGATATTTTCTTCTTGATGCCTAGATGCTAGCAGGAAAGTGTATGTATCTTGAAGTTGTCTTTTTATAAACATTATTCACAAAGCAATATATCTGGTCGTCCTTGCATAAACATACTTAGTTCAGGAGGCCACTTTGTAAGCAGCCCAACAACACATCTCACTACTCTAGCAACTATGTGCTTTCTTCTGTTGTACCATTATTTATCAATTTGATGACAAATAAATAATTCAGAAGAAAATTGGAGAAATACTGATGGTAGAAAATATGCATGTGGGGGGCAGGTGGGTGGAGGGATTTGATTTCTGATACGTGACTATATATAGTCGGTTCGTCCACCCCTGTTCTTATGTAGAATTGTTGTTCTTATTAGACAAGAGTTTGTGTGCCACTTTTTGGGAAACCACTGGATACCACACTGCCTCATATCCTGGAGTTTTTGTCAACCTACTCAAAGTTGTGTATTTCTTTCACACGATATTGAGAACATTTATTGTACTGTATGAACAGTTTTCCATAGGCACAACATCACATTTTTTGAAAATGTACCTAAAAAAATCAGGGTCAATGGAGATCAATATCAGGACATCAGGAGTGAAACATTTTCTTCATAAGGAACATTTCTTTTTATCAATAGAATACTTTTCTTCATAACTAGCAAACAAGTCAGTTTTTACATAATAACTTTAGTGTTCTACTGGGACTTCAGTGAAGATGTAAGCAGCACAGTTCTTAACTGAGAGATCAACAGAGCTTAGGTGTGGCCCATTCTTTTTTGAGCCGTATGACCACTGGACACCATACCCTCATATCCAGGAGTTTTTTGTCATCCTACTCAAAGTTGTGTATTTCTTTCAAATAATATTCAGAACATTTATTGTACTGTATGAACAGTTTTCCACAGGCAGAACATGACATTTTTTGAAAATGTACCTAACAAAAATCACGGTCAATGTGGAAGGGATAAGGGAGATCAATATGAGGAGTGAAACATTTTCTTCATAAGGAACATTTATTTTTATCAATAAACACTTTTCTTCATAACTAGCAATCAGTTTTTACATAATAAGTTTAGTGTTCTACTGCAACTTCAGTGAGAATGTAGCCGCACAGTTCTTAACTGAGAGATCAACACCACATAATAATGCATACAAACCTTCAGTGACCTGTATTGGCTTCTTTTTATGCAGCTCAACATTTTCCAGAGACATGAAACGACCATCACAACTAAGACTGCGGTATAATACTGCCAAAGATCAATCTAAGAAAATTAAAATATGCTAATCACTTACATGAGACTTAAGGGAAATGCTATATATGATACTCCATTTACATGCTACGAGATAATGCTCCAAACAAAACTCTTTTTTTTTGAATTTTTAAAATAATCTATTACATTAAATTAACCTAGAAAAAATATTTGCCCGATGTCACGCAGACAGATTTAGGTGTGGCTCGTTCTTTTTTGAGCCGCATCACGCCGTTTTATTTTTTAGATGTATCTTTCCTCTTAACTCCAACTGGAATAAGGATACTGAAATAAGAAGCATCTAATGTTAGGGCCTGCTGGACGACACGCCAGCAACATTGGCCGGCTACTCGCAGCCTCTCGTGCTGCTGGCTACAAGCCGGCAGTTCACGTCCCATCGACGGAGGCTGGCTACTGGCAGCTTCACACACCCGCCACAGGGCACTCGTATGCATGCTAAGATGCCACCAAATATCCACACGCAGCACCGACAATGTGGGATGCGAGTTACAGTCACTCCGCCAAAGCTTCGTTCAGCACAGCCTTTGTTTGACAACCAGCACCCACAATGTCTCTGTTGCTTCTAATCTTGATTCCTAATGCTTCGCATGCCCAAACAGCACCAGCAACTAGGATGTCGTGCATATACATGCTCATCTTTCTTTTTCACAGCAAAGTAAATGTCATCTTCGCACCAACGTGCTAAGGCCATTTTATAGGCATATATTGGACCAATAATAGAAGCGTCATTGTTCAACGATATACTATACTAGTCCTATGGGCTGTACTAATAAAGTACGATAAGTAATATATTGTCCACCTACAATCTCAGGTCATTTATATACAAGTGTGAAATTAAAAGTTAGATAATAACTCTAATTAGTCTGCTATTTTTTTCGACAGGGGATATTCCCCGTTCCCAGGCACTCTGAGTATGCTATTTTTTGGACAGGGGAGCCCGGGCGGCTGGCCGCACAACTGGAGTGTCCAAACAAACAAGCTATCGCTCGTTCCCCTTTTAGTGTGCGATATTGTTACTTCGGCCCTCTTTGATCCAAGGAAGAGAGCTAATTGGGCTAGTTTGAGCCAAACTAGGCTACAGCCAGTTTTTTGCAACAAGCCCATCTAAAAAAAATTCTCTCCTCCAAGGGGTGATTATTGGGGCTCGTTTGCTTTGGGTCCATAAAAATGTTATCTTTTCTCTCTTTGGCCACACCTGATCCACTCGCTCAGTCCGTTCCCCTCCCTCGTTGTTTGTGTACGACGCGCGCCGCTGTCTCTTGGCAGGCGCATTCTCTATTGCCACCCTCCTCTCCGTCGTAGCAGGTGCGCCGCCCATTTCCCTCTATTTTGCCCCGTCGCTACTCGCTATGTTTTCCCTGCCGCCTCTCCAATGTCGTTGACATAGGGGACGCCACGGCATAGCCATGGGGGTGGGTGGCCATGGTGGCGCACGGCCAAGGGGCACCGCGGCCAATGAGGTCGCGCCGCCTTCCGGCTGCGCCCGAGCCCGATGCCGCATCTCCCCCTACGCCTGAGGAGGAGAATCCCAAATCCTCCATCCCCATCCATGGTGGCCGCCCTCTAGCTCAGCCCCGCCTCCGGCGGCCGCGTCGGCCCCGGCCACCGAGTCGGTGGTGCTGCGCCTGAAGCGGCGAGCCAAGAAGAAGGTGTCATGGAAGGAGGGGTCGGTGGAGAACGAGGACCTCGGCCGCAAGAGCTTGAAGAAGTGCGGGCATGGGTTAGCCACACTAGATCCGGATGAGGAGATGGTTTAAATGAGACAAATGATTAGAAAAGTAAATTTATTATTAAACTAGCCCTAGCATCCAAATACATCAAGGGCTACAACTAGAGCTAAAAACTAACTCTAGCTCTAGCCAGGCTACAGGGATCCAAACAGGGCCTTTGTTGACAATGTAAGCTGCACAACTCAAGGTCAGACCACATAACAATGCATAAGGCTTCACTGACCCCGATTGGTTTCTTTTTATGTAGCTCCATGATTTGCACACAGATATGAAACCATTGTCACCATTAAACTGTTAACTGTGGTATCATTATACCAATAATCAACCGAAGAGAAATAAAATATGCTAATCATTTACAGGAGACTTAAGGTCAATTCTATGGTACTCCATTTACATGCTATGAGGTAATACCTATAAAATCATTTTTAAGTATTAAATTAATCTATCACATTAATTAACCTAGAAGAAATATTTTTCCCAATAAATCATTTCCTTTGTTACACGCACGGTCCACGAACTAGCACTACTACAAAATTGAGCTTGCAAGACACCCTTCGGACCCCTCCGGGATAGGCACATTTTTTGGCCCTTCACGGTAAATGCGGCGATTTTCCGAGGTGGGTTTTTTCATTTACCGTGGTAGGCGTTTTAAGATGCCCACCACGGAAAATACCTATTAACCATGGTGGACATCTTAACAAGCCCGCCATGGGAAGTGCTGGCCCAGCTTGAAACCCAGGTAAATGCCCAATCCATTATCTTACCAGGCTTTGTATATAAACTAGAGTTAGGTTTTCTATTCTCTCTCACACACAGTAGTCGGCGCCCACTCCTACTCTCCTTCCCACACTGCAGCGCAGCAGCACCGCGACGCCCCCTCCGAGCCGCGCCTCCGCTTATGCTTCGCTATCTCCGAGCCGCGCCTCCCTCCCTCCATCTCTCTCCCATTCCGAGCCGACCTCTCCCTCCACTCCAGAGGATTTGGCGGTGCAAGGCGAGCGGAGGCGCGTGGACTTGTGGCGATAGGCGAGTAGAGAGGCGTAGGGCGAGCCCGACGAGTGCCAGCCTAGCGAGTGGCACGGCGTGTAGTCAGCCTAGAGACGGTTGCCGGCAGCGTGGTTCGACGAGCCATGGCCTCGATCCCTCCCTCGCGCGGCATTGATCCCTCCGTCGCCGGGCCTCCCTCCCTTGCGCGCGAGGGCATGGGTGGTTCTGCTAATCCCGGACACAGGGTATTGTGTCGAAACGTCTCTCTTGGCTTATGTTGTGTAGGTGTGGAGTCCGGAGACGGCAGCGACGGTCGGGAGAAGGTCAAGCGGGGCGTACCGTGCCGACAGACCAGGTGCGGTGAAGGGCGGACACGGAGCTTGGACTAAGGGATTGGACGACCGGGTGCTAGCCGCGGTGGCTGATACTTGGGACATCGACAAGTGCAGGATGATATGGCGGGGGATGCGTACGGGCTACGCTACTCGCGGCGCTTTGGTGGTTTGGCTTCAAAACCATCAACGACGGTTTGGTGGTTTCGCCTCAAAACCATCGGCGGGAGATGCGTACGGGCTACGCTACTCGCGGAGCGGGTCTCGCGGGTTTGGGCCGCAAAACCCAGGTAGGTCCCGGCGCGGACGGACGGCACGTGGCGGCATCAGGGAGATTGCGTCGAAGCAAGGCTACCGATGAGAAGGCACGGTGGCCGTCAGATCAAGTTATCAAGAGTTGGACTAGTATGTCATCGAGTGAATTAGTTTAGCTCAAGTTATCCAAGGGGCATTTTGGGATGTCCAAATGTACCTGATAGATAGAGGTAGAGACCCCCAACTCCAACTCACCTCTCCCATTTCATTTTTCTCCTTCTAGTGGCTAGGTTTTCCCTTCCTCCCCATGGATTGCTAGAGAGAGGTCTAACTACTTTGTGATCTTTGTTCGTAGGAAGTGCACCCCTTAGATTGCACGTGCCCTCTGGGCTTTTGGATCATGGCTGGAATTTGTGACTGAATCGTGTTCGTCGTGTTCTTTACGAGTTCATCCTTTCTCCCACCGTGAACTTTGTGATTTCTCCGTTCCTAGAGCTTTTAGATCCGAATCTTTTGTGCTAACTTGATTCATGAAGTGAGTAGAGACTTTCCACCGAAGGAATTGCTCTGAAACCTCACGAGATCAAAGATCCACAGATTTCTTGCTCTAGGTCCTCCCAAGATCCACTTTTCTCCCCTCTTGTGATTTCTCTTGATTCTGAATCGAGCGATGATTTCTTCGGGATAGCTCACCAACAGCATCAACAACACCTCTACGAAATTTGGTTGCAGTAGATTTTGATTTGGAGAAGTTATGGAGAAATTTGGGGATTTTGGAGGCTGATTCGCTTGAACCGGCTAGGCCGGCTCTGCAAGTCGGCTAGGCCGACTGGAGGCCGGCTAGGCCCGCTAGGGAACCCGGCTAAGCCGAATTGAAGCCCTGCCAGCAGCCAGGCCGGCTAGGGCCGGCTCAAGACCCGGCTAAGCCGACCCAGCCGGCTAGGCCGACTGGCCTGAGTCAGTTGCTTTTTGAGTTGGAATTTGTGCTTCCGAACTCCGTTTCTCGCACCGCTTGTTCCTACGGGTTGCTGTTCTCGAGTACAACTTTTCTATCCGGTGTTGTTTGCATTTTGGGGCAAGGTGATAGAGCCGAGGACCTCCATTTCGAAAGAAAAATTTGAGGCTCCCATTCATCCCTTTGGTCGCCTTTACCGGTCCTTCATCATGTGCTGGACTCAAGAGAACATTCCATAGGCAGCCAAACAAACAGATGATCAATTATGTTACGTACTCTGCTTTGTGTTGTACTACTATGTTTCAATGAGATGATAAATAAATGATTGAGCTGTGAAGGACAGACGCAATGGGATCAATTAGGTGTGCCAGCTAAACACTGACAGTTGTTTTCTATATGTCTAGTAGAATTGTTTTTGATAAAAGAGGGATTTTTTTTTCAACTATAAATCCACTTATGTCTTCTACATAAAGAACACAACCTAAAAAAACAAGAGCCTAGCGTCTGGCACAGCTCAGAAAAAGATGCAATGTTTGCTCAGAAAAAGAGCACCACACCTTGAAGTTGTAAAGCTCGGTTGAGAGTGTATGTGTTCATGCGAGATTATTGATCTCCGGCTGAGATGCAACTCCGTCAGCTAGATACAGAATGGCTCAGTGTTGCTTTTCATAGAGTTGCCTTCATCCCAGACAGCCATCAACTGCAACAGTTTTTCAGCCAACAGGGAGAATTGTTATTTTCCTTGACATCCTGTTTCCTAATGCTTCACATGCCCAACTAACACCAGCATATAGCGACAGAGGCATGTTTGCTCAGCATTCTCTTTCTCAAGGTATGTCATCAACTGCGTATAAACATGCATTTGAGGCACATTTTATAGGAAAGCAAGCAACATAGGCACCATTATTGACCTACCTATGTGTGCTGTCTGTTGTACTGTATATCATGGTCCGGCTAGTAAGAAAAATTAATAAGAAAGTATAGACCAGCTGGATCAATAAATAGCAGACCATAAGAAACAGTGAACACCTACAATCTCATTTCGCATGTAAATTGATTTCATTATCTAAAAAACTAAAATCTTATTTGACCGATCGATATATCTACATCCTTCAACCTGTGTTTCTGTCTCTCAGAGATGCAAGCAATGTCTGTTGCTCCGCTGGCCTGTCACATCCTCCGCAGCCTCCCGGACACCATGTCCTGCATCGCCTGGTCATGCGGACCGCTGCACTTCCCTTGCCTAACCATCTTCTTACGTCTCCCACCACTAGTGCCCTCCTCTGTGCTTGTCCGTCTCCTCTGCCTCGCCGCCTTACCTCATCTATATATATGGTTGTTGGTCTCCTCTAAAATGGCAACGACCTGCATGAACTCATGGCTTGAGACGAAAGATTCATGCAACGGAAAATGTAGGAGTTGTATATACATAAGTAGTAAGATTTTCGTGGATAAATTTAGTATGAAAATTTTTTATTCAAAATTGATATTCCATACACTCTATTTCTTCGTCCAGTATCAATTAATATGTTTATATAATTTTCTAGGGTTTAGATAAATATACCATTTACTCCATATGATTTTCCCTCTTATGAATTTCATGCCTAAAGGTTTTTAATATTTAGTTAGTCGAATCACAAACTTATGTTCTTTTACTACGGATCTCTATTTTGGGTTTGAACTATGATCTCATTAGTTGTTTCAACTTTTTATCCATATTAAGCGAAAAATGTAAGGTTTCTTGTATGTTTTATTAAAATATGGCTCTAGATCCCAGATTCCACTCTCTAACCTTCACCAAACTATAATATTGATATGTCTTAGTGTTTCAATCAAAATTTATGAACTTTATCTAATCAAATTATTGTGTTCTACATTAAGTTGTCAGTTGGCATGCACCAAAACAAAGCACATCGTCATGATCTAGAATAGAGTATGTCCGAATATAAAGCTGATGTGAATTCTAGTACAGAGATGATATTGGTGCAACAAACTAGCAAGTTCACAAGAAAAGTTTTTCCTGTGTGAATACTAGTACAGAGATGATATGAATGCTAGACCAGAAGTTTTTCCTGATGGGCAAAAAATTTCAGGAAAGGCTCAAAGCAGTCAGGAATTTTATTCCTGATGTCCAGCCGGCAGGGAACCACCGACAGTAAGAGCTCGACAGGAATAACTGATCTTTCATGAAGTCAGCCAATAGGGGATCTTCCCTGACACGAACTCCTAATGGCATAAATTTGACCAGTCAAACCTATAACCTGATGTCAGAATCAAGAGGAAAATGCCGTCAGGAAACACAAAACCGACAGGAAGTAGCTATATAAGCGGGGCATTTTAGAATAGCTAGAGTTTTTTCTATAAGCTAGTAGTTTATTTTAGATAATCCAGTGTAAATGAGAACTTCGCAGCCCTATAACAAGGAAAAAAGTGAGATGCCTATCCAAAATAATTTATGGAGTATTAGTGAGGACCAAGATATTTAGATGTTTCATTTTCGAAAGGCATGTTCTAGATTTGGATACTTGCTCACTTGGCTACTCCAGGTTTCAAGACAGGCACCACTTGTAATTCTGATGCCTTAGCTGCCACTACGGTTGATTCTAACAAACTTTGGACGATGTTGTTCCATGCATAGCTGAGCTCAAAAAATATACTGTCAGTTCGCCTTGTTGCCATTGTGGCACTTGTAGCATGCACATGTATTTGGAAACTTTTACCATAACAGATGGATTATCTGAGGTAGTTTTTGCAACGGCCTCTAAACAAAGGGCATGATTATTTGTGGCCTTAATCGTGGTTGTTGCGTGCCCGCCTCGGTTAATCAGCAAAAAAAAAAGGAATAGCCTAGATCCAACCCTAATCGGAATTGGATCCGGGCCTCTGCTGCTCATGTGTATTGCCACCACTGGGGAGCAGTCGCAGCCCCACAAGCCTTGCCTGCCGCCCACCTGGATCGAAGCCTTAGTGGGAGTGGGAGGAGCGTTGTTGCCTGCACATGTCTCCCGATCTTGCCACCCCGGCACCCGGATCTCGCTGCCCTGCGCCTCAATACTTCTTCCCTGTTGCCTCCCTACCCATATCCAACCCTAGAGATAGATCAATGTTGAACCCTTGTAAAAATTCCCTTGTACTGTAGACAATTCGTCTCTTTCCCTGTACACTAGTAAATGCTAGGAGGAAGCAACGTCTTTGCATCCTTGTAGATCAAATACACTAATGATGTTCATTAAACAATGCAAGAAGTTCAAATGACACGTGGGAGTTGGAGGAAATTGGAATGATTTTCGAGTCGGGATATCACATTTTCCATTCAACAATAGAAACAACGTTCAGTAGGAGGCAAAACAAGAGTTATGTGCTCAGAGAAGTTGGAAGGTAGACCTAACCACAGTACCAGAATGAGCGACACATTGTGCTTCGTGCCCCACTGGAAGATCTTGGTGTTCAGACCTCTTCCGAATGAATTCCACCCTTCTCTTCTTGCTCCTTGTCATCAGCTAATGAATCAATGAATTAGTGTTGTAGCGCATGTAAAATGTAGTACACGATCATGTTATTTGGAACTGGGGATTTCACGTGACCACGAAGCAACATTCATGTGGCGCTGCCACCAGTTGAGCAGTAACAAAAGGTTGCCTTGGACTTGGCCTGCCTGTGTCACTAGGGATATGTCACATCAACAACATGGTCCTGACTTGTTCCAACAATGTATAGACTCACTGCAGCAACCAAATGTATAGACTCACTTGGGATATGGCACACCAAATGTTTTGTATTTAGAAACATTTACAAACGGAAATGAGGAGGTGTGTAATGCCAATATTTATTTGTTGGGACTTCTTTTGCGCCCATAGACAGACAACAAATTCGAAACAAACAATTGGTTTTGGTTGTCACCAGAAAATGAACAGTGGACGTGTATGTGACACTAAAATATTGATACTGTATTAAACCTTGACACCAGGATATTGATACCATCATAAAGCCTAAAATCGTTGCTGCTATTCAACAGTGCAGGTGTATTTGAAACAAAAATATTTCTTGCAGCAATACAATGGAAACACACATCTAGAGGGAATTAATATAAACGTGATCTGTCTCCGAGGGCAGCCAGAAGGTACAAATATTGAAGTGAATAATCAAGGAGGAATGTGGTGTTGACTGCCCAATAAGATTGAGGACAGTCATCGTTAGGCTATATAAGCTAGGATGCTAGCCTTCTACTATATTACTCCTTGCTGCATGGATGAGATCTGAGAACCATTGAGCTAATAGCATTTTTCCTTTATTTTTAGTCAGTATTCTTGGCGCATGGCAATGTTGATCGATGTAGCTGTGCTAGGCATAGGAAGCAGCAGGACATTCAGCATTTTGCATCTTCGAAAATCTGTTCATCCTGTGGTGCTGTAGGGCACCATATCTGACAATGACACATGGCCAGCCTCATCTTCTACTGCTTGGAAAGAGCTGATTGGTGGAATTTTCTACAGCTCCCCAGTCCAGAGTGATACCAGACTTCCACGTTTCGAACTTGTTCGCGAGCTGTGTGCCCAAAATTCTGACCTTGTCGGCAAGATGGAGTGACAACCATAAGACAAACTATAGTTCTTTTTTTTAAAGATCCGGTTACCCGGCTTATATTTTTTTAGATAAAGGATATATTTCATACCCGGCTTCATCTACCAATAGGTAGAATCAGGCCAATTGTTACAATCAAAATAAAAGAAAGAAAAAGAAAAAATACATCCCCAACAAGGGTCTCAAGTAAGTCCTATGCGACATTTTGTCTTGCACCGTGATGTCAACTCCAT
>DXKC01020591.1:0-10881 GCA_031170775.1 Cymbopogon citratus
GGTTTGGCGGCGGATGATCCCGGCGCAAGTAGATTCTCTAAATGGCAGCCAGAGGACTCTAGTGACACTTGTACTGTTGATACAGCTAGGTTGCGGGACTATTTTGTGTGCGTGTGTGCTCTTGGTGTAATATTGGTTAGCTATATGCATCGTTCGATGCAGAGGCTGGGATATTAATATTATATTCCCTTTTTTTTTAAAAAAAGTATATTCGTACTATCCTATACTAACCACTGGCTTCAATTTTGCCTTCGAGCTGCCTATTGCAATCCGAATGGGCTATAAGTTGGGCTGAATGGCTTAAGGCCGAAACAACCTGGGCTTGGGCTGCAAATTCCTCATTCCTGCAGCCCAGTCTTTTAGGAGCAGTGATGATTTCAGCCGTCCTCACCGGCGGGGCTCCTGGTTCAGTTCTTTCTCTTCCCCTCACCTTTCTCGCTCAGCAGCAGGCAGCCGACCCTAAGACGCGCGATGAAGGGAAGACGGTGGTGCTCCCGCGCGAGTGAGGGCAGCGGCGCCGGACCGCGCAAAGGTGGAGCTCAAGCCGCAGCCAAAGAGTTCTTCGCCGGAGCACGCATGCGGGCAAGACCGCGCGAGGCTCCGTCGAGGATCTCGTCGGTGGCGCACGAGAAGGTGGACGGCACGTCGGTGAGCTTTTCTTCTTCGTGCAACACGGCCTGACGGGTGGCGGCTGGTTCCACGACGGAGTCCGCCTCATCGTGCTCAGATGGTGGCCACGGGGATGATGAACTAGTACGTCGATGAACATGAACTTCCCTTTTATTTGGATTTTACTAAAAATTGGGGGATTTTTCCTACCATAGGGTTTCAAGTTTTGGGGAATTTTGGCTTCGAGCTCGAAATTCAACCTAGAATTAATGATTGATCTGTATCCGGATTGCTTTAATTTCTATCGTCATTGTTTCCTACTCCTACTTGGTATCGGCAATCGGATTGTCTTAATTTCCCGCGATGCAGGGTCGGAGTCGGATTTGAGAAGGCTGGATCCACAAACGCGTTTTGGGTTCCCGTGGTTTCATAAATCGCCGATCCCATCTGGACTTCTTTTTCTTAAAAGTAATATGTTGAGTAATATTTATTTCTACTATTTGAATGGGGAGGGTGTTAGGGCCCTAAGTCGGGGGGCCCATGAGCGTAGGTCTAAGGCCCATGTGTGCATGCCCAATAGGGAAGGAGGCCTAGGAACCGCGCACGGCCACCGTTCCTGCGCTACATTGGTCCCATATTGTAGAGTCTATCTTGATGTCAAGTCTCCCAAGACTATAACTAGACGGGTCATGTAACCGTAAATACATATATATTTAATAAAGAAGAATTAGTAGCCGCAAAAGCTCTTATCCCTCTTCCCCTCTTCTAAGACTTGATCTTCTCTCTCCCTCCCTAACCCTAGCTGCCGTTGCCTTCCCCCACGCCGCACGCACGCCACCTGCCCTAGCCACCGCCAACAGCACCGCCGTCGCCCCCATGCCGCCCCACCCTGACCCTAGTCGCCGCTTATCACGCCGCCAATCGCAAATCATGGGCGCCCCAAGCAAGGACCGTGACAGAGGAACTACTACATATAATGATAAAGGTTTAACTCAATTATACATATCTGGTGTTAATACCAATCATGTAAAAAATTATAGCTTGGTCTCGATCGATCTATGTATCTTCATGGGAAAGTACGTAAAAGGTATTTCAACACGTACATTATTGACACGTATATGGGTACTTTGTGATTGCACCTTAAGGACAAGTGATCTCCGGCGGCCGGGGGAATTTGTATCTAACGGCAATCAAACAATGCCACACGGACACGGGCGGCCGGGAAGCCGTTAGCATCTTGCTTTCATAGTAGTAGTGTTATAAAGTGCCTCCGATGATGAAGAGATAAAAGATCGATGTACCCGAGCCTAGACGAACCGAAGAATACTTTCCATCATCGTCTCGGTTCATCGCATGGACAGGGCCTAGCTCTAGGTTACTTTACGATGATGAACAGACAAAAGATGCACTGTACACAGCCTATAGCTGTTTACTTTGGTGAAGCTGTGGTGTGGCCACTGGGAGACCTCGTTTGGTAATAGAATTTTCGCTAAAAATGGAAACAGCATATATGCAACTCAAATCAAAACCCGGCCCGAAGTCCGAACTAATAATGAACCAATGACTATTATAAGATCATATAATGAGAACATGCAAGAACTGAGAATAAAGGCAGTATTCACACAGGGATCGATCTAACAAACTTTCATACCTGAACGCCGGCACAGTGTAGAAGTCGTCAACCAGTGCCATGGCGGCGAGCGACATGACGGCCGTCACGCACTGTATAGCACGCAACAGCAGGCTGGTAGCCGTCCCTGGGCTGCCTTGAAGTGGAAAGTGGTCAGGTGCCGGGGCTTCGCCACCAGCTGGTGCTCCTCCCGCTGCCGCCGACGTGGGTGCATGTGAGATCTCCATCCTTGTTCTAGCTAATAGATCGAGTTAATTAAGAGTAAGCGAGAGTGGAGATAGAGAGCGATTTAGACTACAAAAATTTTGGCTAAAATGACAAGCAGTCGGCATGCATGATAGTACACATGAATCAGCACAGTCGTTCATATAGATGAACAAACTAAAAGATATAGTCATCTAGGCATGCATCATGCGAGAGAAGCTAGCTAGGCTCACAGATATGGTGGCAGCAGATGGTCCAGTACCTCTCGTCAGACGGCGGCACCTGCAGTGATTCCGCGCCGGCGCCGGGCAAAGATATGATCGAGCACGTACCACAGCGGAAGGGGAGGCAGAGGAGGACGTGCGTTCGAGGTGAACGAACCTAAAATCAAGAATTACACATACGGCATGCTGATATCTGAGGACGGAAGGAAAAGCAAGGTGCATGACGGTCGAGCAATAATCAAACAGAGAAGCATTCATGCGAGACGAGCTATTTGTACTGTACCTCAACGATCTCTGTCAGACGAGCCAGGCCATGGAGGCTGGGGGAATGATCATATCGCCGGCCGGCCGGGGACAGCTGAGGAAAGGGGAGGGGTGCTGGAGGCAAGAACAGACGGCTCTCGAGAGAATACCACCGATCCTGCAGTATATAGTGTGTATAAAGCAGCAATTGCATTGCATATATACAGGCCGCCACCGCCTAACCAGCATATGACCGTCAGACCAAGTACAATTCGACACATGCTCACTACGTAGATGCATTGCAGGCTTATACGCAAGCAGCTAGCTTAGCATCCAAACACAGCTAGCGTAGCATCAACCAGACCTACAACGTTGCCAGAGCCCTTCGCTTTAGTTAAACGGATGGTAATACAAGTAGACAGATGTTACACGCAAACTCTCATGGAAGCCAGTCTAGCCCCAAACACCTTCAGGAAGCGAAATACTGTGTAGCATGGAGCAAAAACAAAGAAGATATTAATGAATCACTTAAGAAAGGAACAGAGACACTTGCATGATCAGAATAGCAATAAGTCGTCACTTTATGCGTGTGCATACCATGCAGCTGGAAGCTGTGAGTACGATGAGACACCAGCATGGAGAGATCAGGGCATTGGTAGGCTGGATAGCACCAACAAACTACAAAAGCACACACAGACAAAAAGCAATGATCGAGCAAAGATAGTAGTGTTAACAGCGTCTCTAGACAGTACCATAAAAAAGGAGAAGAAAATTTGTATAACCATATATAGCAATGATCGAGCAAAAGATAGTGTTAACAGCGTCCAGACAGTACCATAAAAAAGGAGAACAAAATTTGTATAACCATGGGATCTTTGGAGAACACTTCTGCCCATGACTGCTTCTGCACCAAAAGAGAAACAGAACAATCTCATGGCTAGCACATCGGTCGGTCGTCAGATCAATGTAAAACAAGTTTTTCCCTTCTATTATTCCATTTACATTTCGAGGCAAGCAGCACGCAGGATAATGTAAAACAAATAGTCATCTAAATTCAACGAAAAAAATCACACACATAGATTATACGATGATACACAACCTTGCAAAATATCTTGTCCAAACTCAACTTCGTTTGTGAGATATGGGTCAGACATTCTACTTCTTACTTCAGATTATATTGAGATCAGGGAATATGTGGATCAATGAGAAATAATATCACAAAATCCCAGCAATATCCATAATAAGGATGTTTTTTTTGGCGATGAAACCCCACATATGGGGACTACACAACCAAAAGCGGTTATAGTTCATGGGTGACAGCAACAAGCTGAAGATCAACCCCATCTAAAAGGCCAAAAGCCTAGCCAAAATGCGGGTTTTTTGCCTGGAAGTTGATCATGATGCATGGTAAAAATTTTACCATGAATAATATTCATAAAATAGGTTGGCAAAATGACGCACTTTGTAAGTTATGTAACAATGAGCAAGAAAATCCTAGGCATCGTTGCAAAGAATGCCCCTATAGCGAAATTGTTTGCCCTCATCTTTCTCTCTTTCTCTCTTTTCAGTTCTTTAGTTTTTCTCGTGTTCAACTGGATCGGAGGTTTGTACTTCTTGTGTACACTTTTTTTCTTACTCCAATATATTTTCTTCAAAACTTCCGCCGATCCTTAAAAAAGTTTGTCTATATAGCTGTTTAAATGGTTCATGGGGACCTTCTGTACTTCACAAACTTTGCATTTTCAACAAAAAAAAGATTAAACTATACTCTTGTGTATTTTCTAACCTTTTATAGAATAAAGTACAACAGAGACAATCATACTCCTCAAATAAAAGTCAAACATGAGGGTATCATCTACCGACGACATCCAACACAAATAGACAAATGTTATCTCATAAACCCAGGCAGTCATACGCAAACTCATGGAATCCTTCAGGAAGCGAAATACTGTGTAGCATACAGCAAAAACAAAGAAGATATTATTAATAAATCACTTAAGAGAGGAACGGAGACACTTGCATGATCAGAATAGCAATAAGTTGTCACTTTATGCGTGTGCATACCATGCAGGAAGCTGAGTACGATGAGGCACCAGAATGGAGAGATCAGGGCATTGATAGGCTGGATAGCACCAACAAACTACAAAAGCGCACACAGACAAAAAGCAATGATCGAGCAAAGATATTGTTTACAGCGTCCAGACAGTACCATAAAAAAGGAGAACAAAATTTGTATAAACCATGGGATCTTTGGAGAACACTTCTACAAAGAGACAAACAGAACAATCTCGTGGCTAGCACACCGGCCGGTCGTCAGATCAAAGTAAAACACAAATAAAGTTTTTTAAGAACACCGTAAAGTTATGACTGTGCTATTCCTGGAACGATACAATAATTTATTTTCTAGTGAGAACAGAAAGGATATGTTACAAAGAAGCATGTCGTCGCTGATGCCACTGCCAGCGGCTAAGAATTCGCTTACCAGGTCGAGGACAAAGTGGTACAGGTTGACGATCATGGCCATGGTGAGGCTGGCCTCCCGCCTCCCACCAGTATGCGGCCATGAAGCGCTATAGCGCATAGCATCCATGCGGTGGCATATCCTCTGGAGCGCAGTCGATGTCAGTGGGTGGTGTCCTATGGATTCGGTCTCAGCCTCAGTGAACAAATATATGATCGAATTAAGAAATTCAGAATAAAATTAAGACATTTGTGCACCAAGTTTGTGTTTCTGGCTAGATGAAATGTTTACTTTTTTCAGGAGAAACCATGGAGCATTGCTCCCTGGCACTGAATTAAAAAACATGAAAGTTACATAGATCAGCATTACAGATGTTAGCTAGTTCCTAACAAAGAAGGAACTCACCCAGAACTCACCTAAGAATGAACAAAAAGAGCAGGGGGCTCGCTAGCTCCCGTGCAGTTTGAGCGCTTCTGGCGGTCCAGAAGTGTGAGAAACCGGATGTTTTTTTTCTGTCTGGGACACATCTGGGGAAGGCAAAGGCAGAAAAATTGAGAAGAAGATTAGGCTGCGACAAGTTCATTATTCATGAGAGTGACGGTCGCAGTGGGGGTTTGCTGATGTTGTGGAAGGAGGTGGCAATTAAGCAAATGAATGTGTCTAAATATTATATTGATGTGGTTATTGGCCAAGGCAGAGTCTGGGATTTATGGAGATCCGAATTGGGATCACAAAGACCGAACCTGGGAGGCATTGCGCTACCTGAAAAATGGTAACTCATTTCTATGGCTAGCGATTGGAGATTTTAATGAAATTCCATTATGAGAAGGAAGGAGGTAGGGCAAGGTCCCAGAGGCAGTTACAGGATTTTCATGATGCTCTAGATGACTGCGAATTGGTTGACATGGGTTTCTCTGGTGATATGTTCACGTGGCAGAGGGGGAAAATACGGGAGCGTCTGTATCGGGGTGTGACCAATGCACAATGGAATGCCATGTTTCCTAATGCGTGTTTAATAAATGGGGAGACACTAAAGTCTGATCACCGGCCTCTGATCGTGGACACAGATCAGGCCGGCATACAGAATGCGTCAGCACGAAGCAGTCCAAGGAGATTTGAAGCGAGATGGCTGAAAGAGGAAACAGTTCAAGAAATAGTCCAGACGGCATGGACTAGGGCACTAGCTCATGGCCAAGGTACTCCACTCATGTCCAAGGTAAACCAGGTGCATTCAGATCTCCATGCGTGGGACAAGGAGGTCTTGAAGAAGCCTGTGCACCGAACTAAAAAGCTCAAGAAGGACTTAGAAATATTGAGGCGAGGAGATATGACAGATGAGTCAATTGCAAACCAGAAGGAAATTTTGCTGCAGTTAGAACTGTTGCTAGAACAGGAGGAAATTTATTGGGTTCAAAGGGCACGTGCTAATTGGCTCAAGCACGGTGATAAGAATACCAATTTTTTTTCATCATCATGCTTCTAGTCGGAGGAGGAGGAATTTAATTAAAAGCTTAGTAGATGATGATGGTGTACGACATGAAGATACAGCAACAATGGGAGTGTTGGTCAAGGAGTATTTTACTACTCTTTTTATGAAAGAGGTCCAGGAGATTGAGGAAGGAATCTTATCTGATGTGGATAGGAGAGTGACGTCAGATATGAACCAAAATTGATTGGCTCCGTTTACTAAAGAAGAGGTGAAGAATGCGCTTTTAGTATTGGGGATTTGAAAGCTCCAGGACCAGACGGCCTCCATGCCATTTTCTTTAAACGTTTCTGGAGTTTGTTGGAGAATGAGTTAGTAGAAGAAGTACTGGGAGCATTACAAAGTGCTACGGTTCCCATGGGATGGAATGATACTACCATTGTCATGATCCCTAAGGTTGACAATCCTGACAAGGCAACTCAGTTTCGTCCCATCTCTCTATGTAATGTGGTGTATAAGATCATTTCCAAGATGCTATCAAATAGACTCAAAGCCATTTTGCCTGAGATTATTAGTGATCACTAGAGTGCTTTTGTGCCGGGGAGATTAATTACAGATAATATTTTATTGGCTTATGAATGTATTCACACAATGAAGAAAAAGAATGGCAAAAAAGGTATCTGTGCAGTGAAGCTTGATATGCATAAGGCTTACGATAGAGTCGAATGGATCTTTTTGGAGAAAATTATGGCTAAGCTTGGCTTTGATCAGAGATGGATCAAATTACTAAATAGCTTGTGTTACGTCTGTCCGCTATAGTGTTCGTTTTAATTCTGTTGAAACAGAGATGTTTTCACCAACTAAAGGGTTGCGACAAGGAGATCCATTGTCACCTTACTTGTTTTTGATGGTAGCAGAAGGTTTGTCCTGTATATTAAGAAAAGCAGAGGAAAGAGGACACATGAAGGGGGTAAAAGTTTGTAGAGATGCGCCAACAATTTCTCATCTATTATTTGCGGACGACTCACTTATATTGATGCAGGCTGATAAAACAAATGCTGATTGTCTAGCGGATATTCTGAACAAATACTGTGCAAGCTCGGGGCAAAAGATCAGTGAAGCGAAGTCAAGCATTTTTTTTCTCAGCTAATACAGAAGTTGAAGACAAAATAGAAGTTTGGCAAACTCTTAATATTATGACGGAATCCTTGAATGATAAATATTTGGGTCTCCAACGATGGTCGGAGTTGATCGCAGTGATTGTTTCCGTCACTTGATAGACAGGGTGATAACCTGAATCAATGGGTGGAAGGAAAGACACTTAGTATGGGAGGCAAGGAAATTCTCATCAAGTCCATTGCTCAGGCCATCCTAGTGTATGTGATGATGGTGTTTAAAATTCCAAAAAAAAATTGCAAAGGAATCACAAATGCTATCTCGCAATACTGGTGGGGGGATGACGATGAACATAAGAGAATTCATTGGCAGGAATGGTGGAAGATGTGCTTACCGAAATCCAAGAGGGGTATGGGTTTCAGGGATCTACAGTCCTTTAATTTATCAATGTTGGCCAAACAAGTCTGGAGATTATTGTGTGATCCAAATTCACTTTGTGCCCGAGTACTTAGAGCTCGATATTATCCTGATGGCAAGTTGTTGAAAGCTACAATGAAGAACGGCCGCTCTTATACTTGGCAAAGTATCCTAGCTGGGCTTGAGTGTTTTAAACAAGGATATATATGGCGGGTTGGTGATGGATCCCAAATAAATATTTGGGATGATCAATGGATACCGGGAAGCCATAATTTGAAAATTCAAACTGTCAGAGGAAACAATTTAGTGTCTACAGTTGATGAGTTAATCAATCCAATAACGACCTCATGGGATGTAGACCTGGTGAAAGCTATCTTCTGGCCGATTGATAGGTATCGAATATTACAAATTCCAATCACCTCAGGAAGGGAAGATTTGGTTGCTTGGCATTTCAACAGAAGCGGACGATTCACAGTACGTTCAGCTTATCATTGTCAATGGGAAAGAAAGTTTGGACAACGATATAATCGAGTGCAAGCAAGTAGTGGATCGGGTTGCCAGCTGTGGAAGAAATTGTGGAGATTAAAAGTTCCGGAAAAGATCAAGATTTTTGGATGGCGGGCACTAAAAGGGCTTATGCCTTGTCGAGCCATCCTTGCTAACAAGCATATAGGTGAATCAGGAGGATGTCTAGTTTATCAGAATGGACCAGAGGACATCAAACATATGCTATTTACATGTGATCGAGCAAGGGAGGTATGGCGCTCGCTTGGCATCTGGGAGACTCTACAACGCTTCTTACAAACTGATCGATCCGGTTCAGTAATTATTAACGCGATTATTAGAAGTGAAGAACAGGTCGCAACGCTAGAAGTGGGGTTAGCAAAATTGGTGCTTACTACTGGCTGGTATATTTGGTGGGAGCGGCGACAATATGTTCATGGGGAATCTATCCAGCGGCCACCAAGATCAGCTATGTCTATTGTGGCGCTCTAGCTTTATCCTTGATTTCCTAGCAAATGATGCAACTATCCTGAATGAATAAAGCCTGACATATTGTTAAAAAAGCAGCAACGAATAGGAACTGCTCGATCTGACGAAAATTTCAGAACATAGACGAACTTAATTTCGTGAATTTTACTCCACTATAAATCCCATCCCAACCAACGTTTTGATCCACAAAACTTGATCAAAAGTAGGGGATTGATATTTGGATTCTTACGTAGGGCAACCATAGCGAGCACGATGAAGGAAACCCTAACAACTACTCCATCCTTTCCTCTTCACCTTCCCATCGTCACAAGATCCCAACAATCCTCGTCGTTACGAAGGTTTTGCCGTTCCGATCTATGCCAAACATGGAGAGACTATCTTGAACAGCGAGAAAAACAAGGGATTGATGGAAACCCAGAGGTATGAGATGGAACCCTAACCAGTTCTTGCGGGAGACGAACAGGCAGCACGAACGACGACGATGGCAATGGCGGCGGCGGCGACGGCAACGGCAAAACCCTAGGCCCTCCCCTTCTCTTTCCTTCTTTCTTTTTCCTTCGTGCCCAACAAAGGAGTGGCGGCGGCTGAGGAGAAAAGGTCGTTGATTGGGGAACAAAAGCCGCATGGGAGAGGTGGACTCCGACTCAAACTACCGCACAAGGGGTCGCGGTACAGTAGCTGCACTACAGTACCTTTCATTTTTTTTATTTTTTTCCTTTATTCAGTTTCCTTTATTTCTTTTTTTAGGCATTATAGTCTGTTCCCCTAAAAAGGATTCATCGTCGAATTCTGCCGCTTCTTTTTTTTTGATCCTGCACCTAGAGAATGATAATGAAGAAGGTGGCTAGAATCTTACCATTCGCAACTGATTGTCATGAATCCATGATGAGTTTTGTAGTTCGATCCTAACCAAGGTTCAATTTCATTTCATTTCTACGGCAAAGTCCAAAGGCAACTGGACTTGTGTGCGTTATGATAGAAGGCAACGTATCCTATGCAAACTAACAAGTTGTGTAAACTATGCAAACTTTAATCAAGACCACAGGATTCTAATCTGATGGACAAAGGTGGAGGGGGTGTTTTGTAAAAAATGAGATTAGGATGGTGGGAGGGTTCAAGTGCTAAAATAGCCCCCTCCACCTTTGTCCATCGGATTAGAATCCTGTAGTCTTGATTAAAGTTTGCATAGTTTGCACAACTTGTTAGTTTGCATAGGATACGTTGCCATGATAGAAATCCAAATAAAGATAATTTGAATTAAACCACATAAGGCTCACCGGTATCGAAGAGTTCAGGGTACTCTTTATGCATCTCCACAAACTCCCAAGTCGCTTCCCGTTCAGACTAATTCATCCATAGGACCCTCACATATTTGATAATTCGTGTCCTTAGCACACGGTCCGATGATTCTAAGATACGCACTGGGTGACACTTCACAGTCAAGTCCTTCTCCACTCGAATCGACCCTAGCTCGATCTTATGCTCGAGGTCTCCGACTCAAACTACCGCACAAGGGGTCGCGGTACAGTAGCTGTGCTACAGTACCTTTCGCTTTTTT